>SNQJ01S0096816.1:3437-20227 GCA_010110895.2 Picea sitchensis
CTAATTTTAGATCAAGACTCAACTCCCAGTTCTTGATTTTCTTGATTTATTAATGATTTATTCCAACTCCCCCATGAAAAAAATCATCTATTATTGGGGAATCCGTACCTCCTCTTTGAGTGAGAGATTTATTCCTTAATTAATGATTTTTTCCGTTACTATTATTAGTAACTATTATTTTGGGTCAGTTAAGTGAGCTTAAGTGAGATAATGCGCATCACTTGACTCTTGTGGACATTAATGAGTGTGTGACATGTATCTTTAGTGGTCTAGGTCGAACTATGTGGTCTCCCTTATCTTATGACACCTATTTTAGCTATTTCTAGATTTTTTTGACTAGAATTTCTATGTTGGAAAATCTATATATTCACCTCCTCTCTTCTTTTGGTTGCTCATGTATATTCATTTTTTATTAATATAATTCTCTGATTTATGGAGAAAAAAATTTCTCTCATATATTTAATATCAACAAATTGTTTGTGTTCAATTTAACTAGAATTCTAGATCTATCAGGGTTTCTGCATGAATTCTACAGAGCCATGCCACGATGTCATGAGCTAGCAGGAAACAAAGGTGTTGAATTCGACCATGATATATTGTAATGATCATAGCTATATGAAGCCTTCAGAGAAAAACCAGTGTTCCATGACAGACCAAAGTACATTGAGATCAAGCATTACATTCTCCATGATGAATTCCATAAAAGAGAAGTGGTTCTCCAATATATCTCCACATATGAGAAGATAGCAAATATTTTGGTAAAGCCTCTGTCCAAGATGAAAATGATTGCGTACTTAAGAAACAAGTTGGGGCTCGTGGAGACGACTTCCTTATTGAAAAGGGAAGAGATTACTCCTAGTTTGGGAGGGAGAACTGATGTGTTATTGATTAATGGACAATCATTTTTCAATTCGAAAAATGGTCCAGGATGAGCAGTTCCTTTCCAGTTCAGAAAGTGGTTTGATATTTCCAACGGACATGCATTTTCCAGTTCAAAAAATGGTCCAGATCGAAAATTCATTTTCGTAATGAAAATGGTCTGATAGATTACTGATGTACCATAGACAATAATTCCCTTGTGGCCAATGTAGGGGAATGTTCTAGGACAATAATTATTCTTGACAATCACTCTTAGTAGTGGTCAAGTAGAGTGGTTTGCCTCATCGGGCAGTCATTCTTTAGAAGTTCACAATTGTGAGCAGTTTCGAAGAATGGTTTGTTTTGGAGGTTGGTGTAGGACAATAATTTCCTTAGGAAATGGTTTGGAATCATTCCCTAGGGAAGACTCATTCCCTCCAGGTTGAACTATGTTTATTACTGGAGGAATGGCCCTATTAGGCAAATGGTCTAGGTTCAACAATTAGGGACAAACATTCCCTAGGGTAGACTCATTCTCTCCAGGTTGCATTATGATTAGTGTCGGAGGAATGGACCAATTAGGTGAATGGTCCAGGATAATAAATCAGAGACAATTATTCTTTTGTTCTTGAAAAGAATAGTCCAGATATCCCATGGCTGATGTTTTACTTTCTGAGGGAAGATGCTCTTCTAGATATCATAAATGTTATTGGAAGAATGGCCCAGATGACTCAGTTTATATCATGACATTGTTTTATGCAGGTTGATATCAGATGATATGATTTCTATGAATACTGTATGTCTCTAGACAGTAGATGTATGCTATTGTGGTGGATGTGTTCCATTGGTTGTGACTATCCGTTAATTATTAAGTAGTTATGTGCTACTTGGTGTGGTTGTGTACCACTGGATAGTAGTTGTGTACTACTATGGATAGACACAGTTGTGTTCTATTGAATGACATTGTTCAGATTTCCATGTATATTATCAATAGTGTTAAAAATTATTATCAGCAAGATGGATAGTCAGTGTGTTGATGGACAAACATTCTCCAGACGGAAAATAGTCCAGGACATTTATTCTTCTAAGAAGTATATATAAGATAAGTCATCAATCCATTATGCACATTTTCATCATCCTATGACTACAGTGTTAGAAATAATAGGTGTGCATGTTTAACCATAGACAATATAGAAATATTGTCACCTAACCATAGGCTGAAGCCACCCCCTAGCACCTTAACCTTGATAGAGAATAATTTCGGAAGAAAACACTAGGCCTAGTAGCCAATCAATGTAGCATACCTCTCTCCAGAGATAACACATAAGGAAAAAATTCCAAACCATAACCAATAGAAAGTCCAAGCCTAAATTGAGAATATAGGTTGCAGTAGCTGCAGCTCCAGCTACTGTCCAGACTTGCACACTTACTCAGTTTCTACAGTGCGCACTCTTACATTTATGCAGTTGTGTATGTTGGTTGGTGAAAAATACTTGTCCAAAGTTACAAATGGATGACATGGCACTAAAACCTGTAAGAATCCCTAGAAAAATCCACCAAAACCAACTCCATCCACTATCGTATTAGTCCATTAGGCCAAAATATTATTAAAACCTATGAAAAGTCGGTAAAATGTTTCTATAAATAGTAAAAAAAAAACAATTTTACAATACCATTTATATTTTTTACCCAAATAGTGCATTTTGGACCAAATTTCCCCCGAATTTCAATTGTTGATTGCAGGGGCCATGAGTGACGGAATAAACAACCGTCTAGACTAGGTAATTCATCTTCCTCCTCTCTTTATTTCTAGTGGATTAATATTAGAATTTTGTCTCCTTTTTTGAGTATTTCAAGGAACAAATTAGAAATTAGGGTATACGCGGGTTGTAGATCATCGGGTCATGTATACACAGCCCTATATGTGACTATTTAAAAAAAAAATAGTGTATCAATAGCCCTATAAATGACTGTGTAATCTGTAGCTCGTGTACAAGTTCGTGGATATGGTTTTTAAGATGTTAGTAACTCAAAAAATGGTTTTAATCTTGGAGGATGGTACTAGATTGGAGAGAAAGAGAACATGAAGAGGTGGATGTTGCAGTGGAGAGAGATCCAAGGGCCTAGATGGATTTAAAAAGATGTGTTCTATATAAGTTTTGGGATCTCAAAGGTATGAGGGCTCAAGTGAGAGTGCTCCAGATGCTAGTGAACTACTGGGATCTGTATATAGAGATCTTCAACCTTAATGGAAAACCATTAAGGATTGAAGTTGAGGACATATACTTATTGAAAATATTTTCACGTCGGAGTGAGGTGGTCAACCTCAAATCCCGGGAAGATAGGAGTGGCATGAACATAGAGGAATACATAGCCATTCATTGCATTGTAGGGACTGAGAAGGTAGGGAGACAACTCCCGATCAGAGCAATAAAAAATCTAAGTCTCAAGATTGTTGTCCTAGTGTTGACATAGATCACAAGGTCAACATCTTTGCACCAAGCATCGAGGCCACTTATTTTCTATTCAGTGGAGTGCTTTCGACCCACAGTTTATGACTAGTGCACCTCACTGTTGGCCAACATGAAGAGCCAACTGACAAATTGCAAACTGGGTAGAAAGAGGAACTTCAGGTTTGTGTCTATCCTGTGTAGTTTTTTCCTCGAGAGGGTTCCAAGATTGGGCCCTAGATTCAATATTATTTTGCATGGACCTCATGATCCATCCATGGCATGGTGGACCGAGGTGATAAGGCGACAGGGAGGTGGTAGGGTTCCAACACCCTACAACGATAATTTTTTCTTCTGGTGGAGTCAGCATGTGATGGATATGAAGGACTACCCTTATGCAGGGATTGACTTTAGAGGAGATATAGACATGTTGTTACCACCAAGTTCCACCTATGGAAACATAGGTGTGGAAAAGTTTTTGAATATTTCATTTTTTTGTATTTTTGTATAAGAAAACAAAAATATCTTTTTATGATGTCAAGTACTAACTAAACATGTATGTGACGCAGACGCGTGTCAATGACTTCTAGACGTGTTTCCATGAAATCGGTGGAGGCACCAGGGAGATGATCCAGTGGGAGGGGACACTGATAGAGTGATTCAAAACATGTAAGAAAACCTGTCTCGTTTGATGCAAAGGATTCCCATGGTTCATGTAGAGGATCTGTCGGAGGCGATGCAACGAAAGGTGGTAGGTGTGCCCCGTTCTTGGGTACGACTCTTTCGATGTCTCGAAAACAACATATTATGCTATCATGACACACATACGATGCCACATGCGTAGATGTCATGATTATTGCATGATCGACCATATATGTATTTTGAGGGTGTGAGCCCCAATTTTGTACTATAACACCATATTTTTTGGAGAGATGAAATATATAAAAACATTGGTCTTTGGATTTACTTATATTACAATTTGTACATTAATGAAAGTGTTTAATTTTATTTAGTTATGTGACAAATGCCAATCTAAAAAAAAACTAGCATATGCATTGGATACATAATTAGAACATCTAGGTATGTGATGATAAGTAATAAAATCAAAATGTCATTCTAAAAGTCGTGCTCGTAAGAATTGTCGGAGTAGAGTAGGGTCTCGCACAAGGTAACTGTCGTTCAACTGACATACTACTAACTGGGAGTCCAGGAAAATTTCTGAAGAGTGAATACCATGTGAAATGGAATCACGAAAAATTTCTATAATGATGCTATATTCAGCCACATTGTTCATTGATGGCCCTAGGAAAACTCCACGTGAAGACACCAGTAGACCCTTGGGTGAGTAAATAACCCAAGAGGCAGAAGCCAAGTTCTGTGTATGATGATTGGCCCTGTCTGCGAATCCTAGGTAGACCAAAGACTCCATTGACATCTGCCAACCAAGGGAAAACGCGATAAGCAAGTTGAAGATGAAAAAAAATGGAAAACGATATATACACTAAAATACATTAGTATACAGAGAGTTACGCTCAAGCATAGTATATTTTATAGTAGATCCCATTCTTGGGCTCAACCAACATATTCCCTTCATAATATTCTAATTCATAGGCTCCTTTTTCTAAGACACGTTGCATGATATCGGGACTGTGCCACATGGGTTTGAAATTGCCTGCCCCCAGTGGTTCGTTGGCTTGGTTGTATAGAAGGACCAAGTCACCCTCAATGTATTGTCAAGGACATACAGACTTATCATATTGGACCTTGACACATTGTTTATTCACTTCGATAGCCATGGAGGCATCTCGAAGCTACTCATCTAGACTCTCTAGGTGTACGAGGCATTGTTCGAGATCAAAGGTGTCAAGTAGGAGCGCAACTGCCAATCCAAAAGAAGGGATTTCTCATTCAATAGGTAGGATTGACTCCACACCGTGCACTAACTAAAAAGGATAAAAACTAGTGGAAGTCTTAACCGAGGTTCGGTATGCCCAAAGTGTTGGATAAAGAATGATATGCCAGTCAGATTTGCTCTCACTGACATTTTTCTGCAAAATGGTCTTCACAGACTTGTTCATGACATCTACTTGTCCATTTTCCTGGGAGTATTAAGGGGAATAATGGCCATGTTTAAATCCCAGTTTCGATGCTAAATATTTCATCATTTCATTATGAAAGTGATTGCCATGATCAGTGACAATCTCACTCGGGATTCTGAACCTAGCTATAATTTGATTGAACATGAAGAATGCAATAGTATTGCCATTGGATTGAACTGTAGGCATGTCCTTGTCCCATGTATTAAATTAGTATACGGCCACGATAATGTGTTGATTCCCCCCAGTTGAGGTTGGGTTGCAATCCCAAAAATCCACCCCCCACTTGGTGAAGGGACCAACAATAATGACTGGATGGAGAGGGGTTGGATGTGAGTGAATATTATGAGTGAGCACCTAGTAGGGGTGACACTTCTTAACTACTTCAACACAATCTTTAAAAATAGACAGCCAAAAATAACCAACTTGCAAAATTTTCTAGGTTGTCGCAAGCCCGGATAGATCACCACCACAAGCGCCACTATGGCGGTCGTTTATAACAAACTCAGCTTCTTTGTGAGTCAAGAAATGATGAAAGATACTGTCTACTCCTCGGATATGCAGAGTGTCTCCGACGTTAAGGTAGTTCTTATCTTGGTATCGTATACGCCGTCAGTCACCTCTCGAGAGATGTTGAGGGAACTTCAAAGTTTAAAGATAGACAACAATATATCCATACCAGGGGCGTGACGAAGAGACAAGGAAAAAGTGTTCATCCACAAATGAATCAACATGGATAACATCCTCATCTAACTGAGGGAATTCATATATTAACTCCGCAAAAACTAATGATTTCTTAGATTTTGCAGAGGCCTAAAATTTACTTGTAAGCTGTGATAATTGATCTATTGTTTAAGAGCTATTGTTTGAGTGGCCTACTTGTTGATTTTAGTGGTCAGAACTTGTTGTTGTAGTAAAAAAATTCTACATCCATAAGGTTGTTACAAAACTCTGTTGATAACATTCCTTATCAACCCTCTTTTGTTATCAAAGTCTTAGTTCAAACATTGGACTATTATTTATTAATTGCAAGATTTATTTTCCAATATAATATACTTAATTTTGATGGTTTAATTTGCAGTTGTGATCACTTTTTCATTTCTGATATATATTTATTTACTGATGCAATTTTGGGACATCAAAGTTCCTTGTTGATTCCCCACTAGTCTTGAGGCTTATATCATCATATATTGTCTTGTTTTACTTTGTCTAACACTGTTTTGTAGGTACACAACATTGGAAACAATTTACCAACTCCAAAGAATATTTCCTCAAGCCTCAAGTATCACCTTCACCTTTAACCTATATGGGTGTTCTTCTATCTCCTTCCTTCTCCCCTTATAATTCCCCTAGGGTCACCCAATAATCCTCCCTTGTGTTGGACTTTTCCTTCACTAAAATGAGGGGGATATCTATTGAGTTGATAGTGATAGGTATTCCCAGTTGTGTCACACACTTGTTGTTTGGGTTTGGATTTTCCAAAACTACAAATTGTGTTACAACAATGTGAACAAATGATGACACGATGTGAGTGTTTAAGACTGATTTTTCAAAAATAAAGTAATGTTGCAAGTGGAGGTTGATCTGAATTTTAGAATTTTTTTGGGAAACCTTGATCATTCATTTTGAAACCTATTGTCCTTATGTAAAATTGGAATTATACATAAGATGCTACATGATTTCTACTGACTGATATAATGATCTTGTGACAACTGAGAATAGTGGTCACATGATTGCTTTGTTCTTACAGGATTGCCTGTAGCTTCTCAAAAATGACTGAAGCTAGTTGTCTACAAGATCATCTTGTTGAAGTTCCTAACTATTGTCAAATATAGGAAGATTTGTACCTTTATCTTTGTTTCCATCCTGCACTAGAGTGGAATGATAAATTATAAAGACTATCACTTAGTGAAATAATAAATGGCATAAAGTGTTGATGAAATATAATTTTGTTGTTGAAGATACTGGTGTTAAAAATGTTGATGTTTAGGGTTCTAATGTTGAAGATGTCGATGCTCAAGAAAAAATGTGGCAGGGATGGATGCGGAACAAGGATAAAATATGGATAAATCTATTGTCCCACTTTGAACCATACTACATGTTGTTATTTCAAGACTTTTTAAGAAATTTGATTGTTGAAACTATTGTTGACAAAGTAAATAGTCTTCAACCGCGACCAATACATGTGGTACAAATATCATCATGTGAATAAAGGTGTTGGTGTCAAACATGAAGAGAAATCATTGGATTATTGACCATCATGGTATGTCGTTAACTAACGTGAAGCAACTAACATTTGATGATAATGAGTGCTAAAGTACCTTAGTTCATATTGATAGGTACAAATAGATGTGTTGATGTTGAGTCACCTGCAATATTCGTCAATCAAGTGGCATTGATGTATCCCCATAACCAACAACAATGAAATCTACAATTAATGTATGCATATTCCAAGGCACTATGAAGTCTCTTACATCAACCCTAGATAGTGTTTTGATGTCAATGGGCTAAGGTTTTTCATAATTAAGACCTTAAGGAATCCTCCCTAAACTGACACAACCATGGAACAAAATGATTTTGAAGGACCATAGTATAATATTAAAACAATATTACATGCAAGAATTTATTGCAAACTTTTTTACCTATGATGTATATTATGACATAGAAATTTAACTGCAGTGGAGATGGTTGCCAAATGTGGCATTAAGAAAACAAGGATAGTTATCCCAAGCTCTACAACGAGAAGGATTTTCACAAACCCATATCATTTCCTACTGATATTGTTGTTAAAAGACTAGGCATAGAAAAAATTCATCTTTTTGGGACAAACCAAACTTATATATCTTACAGTCAAGAATATCTCTTTTATTAAAAAAAATGTGGAACATTTTTCCACCAGATGCATGGTTTTCAAACAAACTCTCTGTCCAAATGCACCATAGAGATAGTTTTCACAAAAGGACATTATTATTATTATTTTTACTTTTTACTTCTTTATTATTTTATTTTCTTTCTGTTATTTTATTTTATTTTATTTGAGGAAAGAATAAATAAACGAATCAAAGTGAGGTTCCAACAGGTTGAGAATCCTCCTTTCTTAATACCTCCATCCCAGATTGTTGTTGAATACTTTGGACAAACTCTTCCCGACTGACAGGCTTCTTGTACAATCTCAGTCGATGCCCATTGACTAAGAAAGAAATCCCTTCTCCATAGATGTTCTTGATATTCATGGAACCCTTGTGAAAGACATTTTCAACTTCATATGGGTCCAACCAGCGCGTGTTGAACTTTCCTTTGAAATTTTTTAACTTTGAATTAAAAAGGAGATCTCAATCACCCGGGTTAAAATACTTTTTCCAGATGAAATTTTCATGCTACTTACTTCCCTACTATTGGACAAGGGTGGTCTATTGAATGGAATATTGACATATCTCATCCAATTCATTTATTTGAATCATCCTTTTTTGTTGTGCCTATATAAGATCCATACCTAGCTGAGTTTCTACCTTGTAGGTCTTTACTTGAAATTCTATTGGAAGGATGACTTGTCTACCTTACACTAATTCATATGTTGTGTGTCTAGTGATGTTCATGCATGTTGTCTTGTAGGCCCAGAGTGCCTCTGGAAGCCAATATTCGTAGTCCTCATGATGTCTCTGTACTGTCTTGTTTAGAATTTTTTCAAGGACCTTATTTGTGGACACCACTTGTTCGTTGGCCTATGTATGGTAAGGGGAGGATTTTTTGTGTTAGATTTGATATTTCTCAGTGATGGACTATACCAAATTTGATGTGAATTGTGCTCCCTGATCTGTTACAATCTCTCTTGTCACACCAAAATAGGTAAAAACATATTCAAATAGAAAATCAATAATGATTCTTTCAGTAGCATGGAAAAGAGCTTTGGATTCTACCCACTTGGTAGCATAATCAGTACAAACTAAGACATACCTTTTATTTTTCGATGCAGGAACAATTGGCTCGAACAAATCCAGAGACTATTTCTCAAAAGGATCAATGATTACCTAGGTTGTAAAGGAATCTAATTAGACCATACTGGGTAGCCCATTCCTTGATAATTGTCACAGCTTTGAACATACTTTTATGTGTCCTTGAAGAGGGTTGGCCAGTTGTATGCTAAACGAAGAACTTTATATGTTTTTTCTCTTGTCAGTGAAGTTCCCTCCGCATGGATGATCATTACAAGATTTAAATATATAAAACACTTCATCTTCATAGAAACATCTTCTAATAATCAAGTCAGGTCCTATTCGGAAGAGGTCTTCTCCTACCTAAGAATATGAAGCACTTTGTTGGACGATCCTCTTATTTTCACTGGGTGAAAGATGTTGTGGAAGTTTCCTTGTAACTAAATAATTGGCCACATATGAAAACCAAAAATATTTAGTAGATACAAAAAATAGGTATCCATCAAGGAAATCATCATCTACAGGAGTTTCTTGTTCTTCATTATGAATTCTAGAAAGGAAATCTACTACCAAATTTTCCCTTCCAGGTCTATCTAGAATAGTAATGTGAAACTCCTATAACAACGAAATCCATCTAGTTACCCTACTATTGGTTATAAATGTTTTCAATAGGAACCTAATGGTAAAGTGGTCGATATGAATGAAAACCTCATACCCATTGATGTAGCATCTAAATTTTTTAATCGTAGGTACGACTGCTAAAACTTAATTTTTTGTGACTGTATAGTTTAACTCAACTGGTATTAAGTTCTTTCTAATGAAATAAATGGCATAGGATGATTGATTCTCATGTTGTCCCAACACAGCTCCAAGAGATATATCCGAAGCATCAGTTGAAATATGAACTAGAAGAGACTGATTCCCCCCCCTTAAGATTGGTTCTTGCGTAAGTTTTTCTTTTAGTACTTCAAATCATATTGGCAATGATCATCCCAGAAAAATTCAGTATCCTTGGTGAGTAATTTAAACAAGTGGTGTTTATTTTTGTAAAATGTTCTATGAATATCCTATAATAACCAACATTCCCTAAAAATCGTTTTACATCTTTTAAAGATTTCAGAATTGGGATATTTGATATGAATGCTATTTTTGTTGGGTTGACTGCTATTTTGGCATTGGATATAAAATGCCCAAGAAAAATACTTGTGGTTTGAAACATACAACATTTAGCATTACTCAAAGGAAGGTTAGTTTCCTGGCACCATATCAAAACCTTTTCTAAATTCTCTAATGCTTCAGGAAACGTATTTGAGGGGTCGAGCTTTAAAATGGTACATAAAATCTATTGAGCCAGGGAATAATCAAGGGAAATATTTGGTTTTATCTCAATGAAGCAGAGGTTTATAGTGGAATCACCATACACATAGAAATAATCCATGTAGATTTCCACACACTCATGGATCAGGTCAAAAAATATAACTAAAACCGCTCTTTGAAAAGTAGTAGGGGCATTGCATAGTCCAAAGGGTAACACTTTATAAGCGTATGTCCCCCAAGAACATGTCATGTTTTTCTTATCCTGGTCCTCAGGTGCAATCCTTATCTAGTTATACCCACTAAAGCCATCGAGAAAACATAAATAATTTTTTCCAGCTAGTGTGTCTAAAACATGGTCAAAAAATGGAAGAGGAAAATAATCCTTTAAATTGGCCTTGTTAATTTCATGGTAATCGATACAAATACACCAATTACCATTATTTTTGGGTACAATGACAAGGGGTGAGACCCATTGGTTGTCTGAAATTGGGTAGATAAACTGGGCATCTAGTAATTTATGTAGCTCTTCTTTGACAATTTCCTTAAGAGAAGGGTTCATATATATATATATATATGGTGGATGCAAGTGTCAGGATGAATGCCCTTCATATATTTATAGCTCCATGTGAAGGAATCGATGTTTTTTCAACATTTTGATTAATTGTTCTTGTTGATATATATATATATATACCTGGAATAATCTGAACATGAGTTTTTCTTGATACTATCACATTAGTGGCTACTGCAGAAAGTTGTAGTGATGAGAAAGTATCCAAATCATAATTTTCTTGAAATTCTAAGATAAAGATACGATCAAGAGGTAAATCAAAATTTTCAAGGAATCTGAGTTAACTAAAAATATTTGAATCTTATTTTATTCATTAATCTCTTTGAATTGCATGATTTGATCTATTGGAGAAATGGATTGAACATTTTTTTCATCACTGTTGGTAGTGTCTAGCCATGGAGTGTTTTAAATCTCCTGAGAGGATTTTGAAGGAGGGTAGAGAGTTACATTTTTCATCGAGTCTCCATGATAAATAAACATTTTCCTGGACCTACAACCAATAAATGCATTTGTGGTGGTTAGCCATGGCCTTCCCAAGATCAGGGGATGACCTCTTGAAGAGTTTTTGGGATTTCCCATGAGTCTAAGGAAACAATCACATCATCTAACATACATTACTACAGATGGGGTCAGAATTTGACAAAATCTTCCAACGATAAGGATAAATTCAATCATATCATCACAAATTACGACATAATATTAAAATTTTAATATTTTTTTTTGTGGGCTCCCCGATGAATGTCGAAATTTCAATGCACATATATATCCATCGATATTTCGACAAACATTCATCGATATACTGACGAATGTAGAGGATACCAACTACCCATTTGAAAAAGGTTTAACGATCACTTACTTAATTGACTTGGTCAACTTTGACATAGTCAACATTCGTCAAAAGATCGATGGAGGTAAGTGTTTTAGAATTTTTTGGTGTAGGTACGATGGTTATAAAATATTGTATTCTCATTATTCCTTGCATGATTTATTATTATTTTTAGTATGTGCTACTTGCCTCAAATTCAATTCTTGATCTACATAGCTAAGATTTTGTACTTTGAAGGTTACAATTTTTTAATATTACTTTGTCTCTTTTTTAAATACCCAGATTGGATCCCTAACCCTTGGACCCTCTTTCATTTGGGGGACACAAATTTTTCCCTAGGAAATAGGTATGAGCATGTCTACTCAATTCCATTTAATTACTATACAATTTGTCTTGGTCTAGTTCTCTTTTATTGTTTGATTTTATTACTTGCTTATAGTCAAGATTGGAACTTATGTGGTAAAAATGTATGATTTTGATTTGTTGATGAATTGTTGATTACTATTATAAACCTTTAATAAATCTACGACAAAAATGGATTATTTCTCTAGTACATATGGGGTCAATATAGTTCGATGGCATTTGTACCGTAAGAATATGTTTGTATATTAATGTACTTATATTGCTTTAGTGGATTTTGTTGTAAATATAGGAAATCCCAATGCCAACACCTGAAGAGAGTGAAAGAACAATTGCTAGAAGGGTTGCATTAGAGGCACATGTTGATACTAATGGGAAATATTATTTACCTTGCAATAAATGTAGGGGCTTGAAAATAAGAAGACTTGTAAGGGAAAAAATTGAAAGACATTGTTTTATGTATGGGAATTGTGAAGGGGGGCATACATATCGTCTCATGGTAAGTTAGTCATTATATATGTCTTTGTATTGATTGTATTTATAAAATTTTCTTTCATTTTAATATTTTTTATATACACTAATGTTATTGATTGTTTGTAATTGTAAATATAAATCTTCCTAGGTGTGTGTTGTAGGATAAATATCTTCCAAGTAGTAGTAGAACCACTATGGTACAATATATGGAAGATGGTATGGATATTGAAGATAAAGTCAATCACATGGAAGAATATGACACCAATAATATTGTTGAGCTGGATGATGGGACAAACAGATTGATCTAGGATATCTTTTCTCCTATCCATAAGGGAAAAAATGATGATATTTATGATGTGCCTCTGCTTAAGAAGGTAGAACAGCCCCTTTATGAAGGCTCAACAACAAATATTCTCTTTGTTATAATTTTGTTGGTGAACTTGAAGGAATTGAATGGTTTGCCAAACACTTGTCTCACATATATCCTAAGGTACATAATATAATTTGTCACATATTGTACACAAAGTTCAACTTTATTTTTCTCTATTTTGAGTGTTAATTAATGTGTAAATTAAGGATGCAATATTTATTATTATTATTTTTTACATTAACTAGTTATTTTTTATCTTGTAGATTGTTAGATGATTTTTTCTTACCACCGTCAAATAATTTACCTTGCACATATTATATATTATGGAGAACATGCATCATAAATGAAATGTCTGCAATGTCAAATCATAAGGTATCGAACTGATCAAGTAACAAAAAATGTGCCTCACAAGATTCTTCGTCATATTATGATAAGTCCATGTTTTCAGCGATTGTTTAGGTGCCAAAGCATTGCACAATTTATGGATTATCATGCATGAAAAAAAAGTGAAGATGGTGTTCTTTGAATGCCTGCGAATAGTTTTGTATTTGGGAACATTGAAGAAACCTGACCAATTTATAAAGAAGAATATTATAATGTTAGGATTTCATTGGCAGATGATGGTGTCAATCCATTTGGTGAGCTCAATTCTATTTACTCAGTGTGGCCTATTTTTGTTATAAACAATAACCTTCCTCCTTGGATTTAAATAAAGAGGGAGAACACAATGTTGGCAATGATTGTGCCATGTATTTTTTTACAAAATTGGTTTGAACGTTATATTTTGTTTTTCTTATTCGGTGCATAATTACTTATATATGTACATGTTGGAGATACTTCACATACATCTATGAATTATTTTTCCTAAGGTTTTCGCTATGTTTACTAGTCATTATTTTGTCTCCTATATTCTAGGGAGAATATTCCTCTAGGTGAATATTCTCTTTAGTTCACACTTCAGTTGGATTGATTGAGTGGATTCTATATGCCACATTGGGATTATCACCATGAAACATTGGGATCGTCACCAACTAATGCGCATTGTCTGTGGGATCATCACCAGACTAGCACATTACTCATGATTCATGTTACGAGGAAAATATCTCTATGGCATGGGGTAAACCACAATAGATAGAAATGACTGCAGAAATAAAATCTGATGTCAATTATGTTATATAAACAAATATGCTAACAAGACAAGATAAAGAGCCTACCTTGTCCAGATGTCCGATGAACTCCACCGTTGAGCAATTGACTCAAATAAATACACCTACAACTTGTCCTCAACAACCAAGAAATGCAAGCATATGGTGATAATATATAAATTTAGCACATTCAATATCATAATCCATCAATATTCATAACAAATATGCCCATGGAATAACAATTCAAATATTTTCAAGACATTAATTGGATGAGATAAGAGTATTTCTATTAAAATGTAATCAACAAAAGTGTATGAATGACAAATTTCCATGTCGGCATGTCTTGGAACCGAGAAAATAAGTCCCTTCCAGCTGGGCCTCCATCACTTCAATCCTCCACAAAAGGAGAGCTCATATAAGAGAGACAATGAGGTTCTCAATCAAGTAGGGAAGAGCTTGGGGGATGAACAATGTGTTCAGAATTAAAAGGATAAAGGGATGCAGACTCAATATGAAGTGAATAATTTCTCCAGAGTAACTTTGCTCTCAAAGTTGAATTATTCTCCTCCTTTTACACATCTTGGACATGGCCCATTTATATCCTTCAAATGGAACTGAAGGGTCGAGTCATAACGTTTCTAGTATATGGAAGGTTAAGGATCAAGGATCTCATGACGTCACATGCAAACCTGACACCATATTTTATTTTTGGGCACAAAACTCAATGTACGTGGGTTGTAATGGTGTAACCTGCGTATACGCATGTTGTATAATAGTTAGGGTGCGTATATGTGGAAAAATGTTATTTTTAGCTCTGGGAATTGTAAAACGGGACTTCAAGTCTGCATAGGGAAATGGAAAAAGGCCTTCTAAGAAAATTTGCATAGGGTGAGGCAAATATTGATATAAGAGGTGCCCCCTAATGTGTGAAGTCAGAGGAGTATTGCGATGGCCAAAATATATTATAATACCCAGAAGTGGAGTAATGGAGACCTAGCTGGACGAACTAGTCACTCATGAGAATATTACAATCTATATTGAATTTGCGCACATGGATGTCGATTTTAATTACACTGCAGATCCATGTGAAAATATACCAACAAATGTTCATGGCCATGAATAGGAAATACAAAGGTGGCTACATGCCAAAGGCTATCATAGTCATGAACAAGGCCCAATAAAACCAATCTAAAAAAAATCTAAATATATATGTATACAGTGGAGTACAATCGGATCTCCAATGATCATTGAAGTCACATAGGTACTAGTCCAATGAAATAGAGAAACAACTAAGGAAAGTTGTGACTATGAACTGATGTCTTCAATTCTTCTACACAATCCACCAAAGGTGCAAGTCTACATCATGTGAATAAAGGAGTTGAGGTCAAACACAATGAGACTTCATTTGATTATTGGTCATTAAGGTATATTGTTAACAAATGCGAAATAACCTACCGATAATGAAAGTAGGTATCAAGGCATCGAGTACATTCTTACAAGTGTGAATAAATGTGTCGAGGTTGAACACTTGAAGAATCCATCGATCATGAGGCATTGATGTATTCACAATTGTAGATGGTGGGAGAACCTACCACTAATGACTGCAAGCCTCTAGGTACTCATAGGACTCTAGGTCTTATTTCCAAAATAGATGGGTTGAAGTCGATGGAAGGAGACCTGCTCAAAGGAGAGCATTGAGTCATCTCTCATTATTCAACATGTGGTATGAAGTAGGAGCTTGATGATTTGGAGGAAATCGATTGAATAACATGTTCATGAACCAATGACCTTGTGTGTTCCAGATGCAAGCAATACACGAAAAATACCCTATGAATAGAATTCAATAAGGAAAATTTTTGACAAAGGTGAGGAAACCACCAATAAGGCTAATGGCATCCAAGACACTGCATGAATCCCAATGTGTGAATAGATTTATTGTCATCGAAAACAATGGAAACCCCCTAGTTAGCGACCAATGATGAAATGTCGAATGTTGGGTTCAAGATTACCTACCAATGATGAAACTAGGACAAGGGTGCATGATAGGACTACAACTTCATGTAACTCTGAGACACACTGAGGGTATGGCCGACATGAAAATTCAAGAGTTCTAAGGAATGGCTGACACATGCTGATAGACATCCTTTGAACAAGAGAATGAGACATATGGAAGACTCTGGCAGCATAGACTCAATGATGAAACTTTGTGATGTAGGAGGCATCAATCAAACTCTCCATAGGGACTCGAAGAGTAACTAGTCGGGGGAGTAAAATAACCAACTCAACTTCCTAAGGTCATGATAAACCCAAACTTTTGATGACAAGTGGACTAAAAAGTTTGTGTTATGTTCAAAGGCAACAAGACTGATCCCAATATAAGACAATATTCTTTTC
>SNQJ01S0096816.1:20277-34959 GCA_010110895.2 Picea sitchensis
GCGACCAATGATGAAATGTCGAATGTTGGGTTCAAGATTACCTACCAATGATGAAACTAGGACGAGGGTGCATGATAGGACTACAACTTCATGTAACTCTGAGACACACTGAGGGTATGGCCGACATGAAAATTCAAGAGTTCTAAGGAATGGCTGACACATGCTGATAGACATCCTTTGAACAAGAGAATGAGACATATGGAAGACTCTGGCAGCATAGACTCAATGATGAAACTTTGTGATGTAGGAGGCATCAATCAAACTCTCCATAGGGACTCGAAGAGTCACCAGTCGGGGGAGTAAAATAACCAACTCAACTTCCTAAGGTCATGATAAACCCAAACTTTTGATGACAAGTGGACTAAAAAGTTTGTGTTATGTTCAAAGGCAACAAGACTGATCCCAATATAAGACAATATTCTTTTCCCTCCCTTTTTTTTTTTTTCATAGTAAAATGAATGTTATGATACATAGGAGGAAACAAGTGTCGCTAGTAAGCAACTAGTTCCAATAGTGGAACATACCTATGCTCAATGCAAGGAGGTGCATGAAGGATATGGACACTCAGGGGAATGTTTCCTCTTGGGCATAGGGATTCAAGCTACAAAGGATATAAACAAGGCTCTGCTTGGCTGATGATGCAAACTGATGAGGTGATATGCATATAATGTGAAAGCGAGAACTGACAATAGGCGTAATACTACAAGCAAGTGAATGAGATTCAATTACAACTTAACACCAAAAAATTTCCTTTTTCATAAAATTAGTCTACTTGGTTTGAAAAAGGGGTAAACTTACACCAAATAGACGTTCGTTCAAATCCAATTTATGAGTGTGAAAGAGACAAGTTCACTCGATAATATTTTTGAGAGAGTCAGAAAAGACCTTAAATCAGACTTGTTCTGAGTCACACTAGGTATAGGTCATCATGCTTATGAGTAATAAATGAGGTTCAAACACAAATTCATATATTAGATATAAGGGACTCCTGGTCCCACAGACAAAAATATCTGCATAGACACCGAATGGCGTAGAGGATCTAACTAGGGAACCCATGTTTGATAAGTCTCTACCATTTAATAAAAACACTTATAATTGCAGAAAGAAGGATTTGCATTGCTACCAAAATGGGTTCATACCTAAGGCAAATGAGATGCAGTCATAGGATGATGCAAATGTGCATAATGGATTGATGACCTATCCTATATGTTGATTAACGAAAATACATGTCCAAAGTTACGGATGAGCAACATGGCACTAAAAAACATAATAATCCCTAGATAAAACCACCAAAACCAACTCCATCCACTACCATATTAGTCCATTAGGCCAAAATATTAGTAAAAATTATGCAAAGTGGGTACAATGTTTCTATAAATAGTAAAAAAAAAAAACAATTTTACTATACCATTTGTATTGTTTACCTAAATAGTGCATTTTTGACCAAATTGCCCCCAAATTTCAACTGTTGATTGTGGGAGCCACAAGTGACAGAATCAAAAACCATCTAGACTAGGTAATTCATCTTTCTCTCTTTATTTATTGTGGATTAATATTAGAATTATGTCTCCTTTTTTGAGTACTTCAAGGCGGAACTTAGAAACTAGGGTATACACGGGATGTAGATCATCAGGTTGTGTATACGCAACCCTATACATGAATTTTTTCAAAACAACCAGTGTATAAGTAGCCCTATACGTGACTGTGTAATATGTACCTTGCGTACAAGTTCGTGGATATAGTTTTTAAGATGTTACTAACTCAAAAAAAAGTTTTAATCTTGCAGGATGGTGCTAGAGTGGAGAGAAAGAGAGCATGAAGAGGTGGATGTTGCAGTGGAGAGAGATCCAAGGTCCCATATGAATTTAGAAAGATGTGGGATATATAATTTTTGGGCTCTCAAAGGTATGAGGACTCAAGTGATACTGCTCCAGATGCTAGTGAACTACTAGGATCTGGATACAGAGACCTTCAACCTTGATGGAAAACCATTGAGGATTGAAGTTGAGGAAATATACTTCTTGATAGGATTGTCGCATCGGGGCGAGGTCATCAACCTCAAAGCCCAAGGAGCTGGGAGTGGCATAAACATAGAGGAATACATATCCACCCATTGCATTGTAGAGACCGAGAAGGTAGGGAGCCAACTCTCGATCAGAGCGATCAACAATATAAGTCTCAAGATTGTTGTCCTAGTGTTGACACAGATCATAGGGTCATCCTATTTTCACTAGGAATAGAGGCCACTTATGTTATATTCAATGGAGTGCTTGTGACCCATGGTTTATGACTGGTGCACCTCATTGTTGGCCAACATGAAGAGCCAACTGACAGAATGCAAACTGGGTAGAAAGAGGAACTTTGGGTTTGCATCTATCCTGTGTATTTTTTTCTTCAAGTGGGTTCTAGGCTTCGGCCATAGAGTCGATATTGTTCCACATGGACTACATGATCCAACCATGGCATGGTGGACCAAGGTGATGAGGCGACAGGGAGGTAGTAGGGTGCCAACACCCTACAATGATGTTTTTTTCTTCTTGTGGTGTTGGCAGGTGATGGCTCTGGAGGACTATCCTTATGTAGGGATTGATATCAGAGGAGATTTGGACATGCCTTTACCACCAGGTTCTTCCTATGGAGATATAGGTATGCACAAATTTTTGAATATTTCAATTTTTTGTATTTTTGTATAAGAAAACAAAAATATTTTTGTATGATGTCAAGTACTAACTAAACATGTATGTGATGCAAACGTGGGTCCATGGTGGCCAGACATGTTTCCATGACATTGTCGGAGGCATCAAAGAGATGAGCCAACATGAGGGGATGTTGATAGAGTTCTTCAAAATGTGTAGGGAAACCTGTCTCGTTTGACGCAAGGGATTCCCATGGTTCAGGTAGAGGATCTGTCGGAGGCAATGCAAGGATAGGTGGTAGGTGTGCCCCATGCTTGGATACGAATCTTTCGGTGTCTTGCAAATGCGATAGTATGCTATCATGACACACATCTGGTGCCACAGACGTAGATGTCATGATTATTGAATGATCGACCGTATATGTATTTTGAGGGTGTGAGCCTCAATTTTGTACTATAACACCATATTTTTTTTAGAGAGATGAAATATATAAAAACATTGGTCTTTGAATTTACTTATATTACAATGTTTACATTGATGAAATTGTTTTCTTTGCTTTAGTTATGTGACAAATTCCAATCTAAAAAAAAATTAGCATATGCATCAGATACATAATTAGAACTTCTAGGTATGTGATGATAAGTAATAAAATCAAAATGTCGTTCTAAAATTCATACCCGTAAGAATCATCAAAGTAGAGTATTGTCTTGCACATGGTAACTGTCCTTCAACTGACATACTACTAATTGGGAGTCCAGGTGAACTTCTAAAGAGAAAATACCATGTGAAATGGCATCACAAAAAAGTTCTATAATGACGTTATATTCAGCCATATTATTTGTTGATGGCCCTAGGAAAACGCCACCTGAATACACCAGTAGACCCTCGGGTGAGTAAACAACCCAAGCGGTGGAAGCCAAGTTTTGTGTATGATGAATGGCCCCATCTACGAATCCTAGGTAGACCAAAGAATCCATTGACATCTGTCAACCAAGGGAAAACTCAATAATCAAGATGAAGATGAAAAAAAGGGGAAAATATATATACACTAAAATACATTAGTATTCAAAGAGTTACGCCCAAGCTTGGGGCTCAACCATAAAATAGTTTCAAGTAGATCCCATTCCTGGGATCAACCAGCATATTCCCTTCATAATATTCTAATTCATAGGCTCCTTTTTCTAAGACATGTCTCACTATATAGGGACTGTGCCACATGGGTTTGAACTTTCTTTCCCCCAGTGGTTCTTTGGCTTGGTCGTACAGAAGGACCAAGTCACCCTTAGGGTACTATCGAGGAAAAACATACTTATCATATTGGACCTTGACACATCATTTATTCTCTTCAATAACCATGGAGCTATCTTGATGATGCTCATCTAAACTCTCTAGGTGTACGAGGTGTTTTTCGAGATCGAAAGTGTTAGGTAGGAGTGCAACTACCAATATAAGTGAAGGGATTTCACATTCAATAGGTAGAATCGACTCCACACTGTTCACTAAATAGAAAGGATAAAAATTGGCGTAAGTCTTAACTGAGGTTCGATATGCCCAAATCCCTGGATAAAGCATGATAAGTCAGTCAGATTCGCTCTGGCTGAAATTTTTCTACAAAATGGTCTTGATAGACTTGCTCACAACCTCTACTTGTCCATTTTCTTGGGGGTATTAAGGGGAAGAATGACCATGTTTGAACCCCAGTTTCGATGCTAATTATTTCATCATTTTGTTCTCAAAGCGACTACCATGATTAGTGACAATCTCACTCGGGATTCTGAACCTAGATATAATTTGATTGAAGCAATATTACCATCGGATTTTAACTGTAGGCATGGCCTCGGCCCACTTAGTAAATTATTCTATGGCCACGATAATGTGTTGATGCCCCCCAGCTGAAGTTGGGTTGCAATGCAAAAAATCCACCCCCCACTTGGTGAAGGTACCAATGGTAATGACTGGATGGAGAGGGGCTAGATGTGAACACATATTCCAAGTGAAAACCTAGCAGGGGTGACACTTCTTAACCGCTTCGACATAATCTTTAAAAATAGACAACCAAAAATAATCGGCTCGCAAAATTTTATGGGTTGTCGCATGCCCGGACAGATGACCACCACAAGCCCCACTATGGTTGTTGTTTATAATAGAATCAATTTTTTTGTGAGTCAAACAACAATGCAAGATAATTTCTACTCCTCGAAAATACAGAGTGTTGCCAATGATAAGGTAGTTCTTAGCTTTGTATTGTATACGTCGTCGGTCATCTCTCGAGAGATGTTGAGGGAACGTCAAAGTTTGAAGATAGACAACAATATCTCCATACCATGTGTTTGACAATGAGACAAGTAAAATGTGTTCATACACAAATGAGTCAACATGAATAACATCCTCATCTAACCGAGGGAAGTCAGATATTAACTCCACAAAAACTAGCAATTTCTTGGATTTTACAGAGGCAAAATCGAGATCAAATTCTTGTAAAATGACAATCCATTTATTGTAGTTCCCCCCTATGATACGCTTAGTTAGGATGTATTTAAATGGATTTACATCGACAACCATAGTAGTCTTTCAAAGAAATATATAGTGTCACAATCGTTGAACTACTCAATTGCAGCCAAAGCTAAATTTTCAACATGAGAATATTTGAGTTTAGGGTCGACTAAGTTTTGACTAAGATAGTAAATGGAATGCTCATGGAGCTCATCATCCTCCTGAACCAACACCATACCAATTGTCTCTTCAGAAATGGAAATATAAAGCTATTAATCTCTATTGTAGTTAGGAGACTTCAATAGAGGCGTCGATACCAAGGATTTCTTCAAAGCATCGAAGGATTCCTGGGATCACTCATCCTAGATAAAAGGAGTGTCCTTATTTAAGAGACGCATGAAACCCTTAGTAATATTGACATATTTCACTATAAACCATCGTAAAAAGTTAGCTTTCCCATGTAAACCTTGAAGTTGACAAATAGTGTGTGGGGGAGGAAATCGAAGTATTTCCTCAACCTTTAACGAATCCACCATGATCCCATTCTCAAAGACTAAACATCCTAGAATTTGACCTAACCTAACACAAAAGGTGCATTTATGAGGGCTCAAATGGATGCGGTAATGGCAACATATTTCAAAAACTAGATGAAGGTGTGTAGGGTGATCCACTCTCTTACGAGAGTGAGCAATGAAATTGTCTAGATAGGCTTCGACTATATGCTTGAGATCATAAAACGTGAAGGTCATAGCTCGTTGGAAGGTTTCTCCAACGTTCTTAAGGCTGAAAGACATTTTCTAGTATGCAAATGTACCTCAAGGACAAATAAATTTCATCTTATGTTGGTCCTCGGGCCTTATCTGAATTTGGTTATACCCTAAAAATCCATCCATAAAATAAAAAACTTCGCTTCCCGCACACTCATCGAGAATCTGATCAATGAAAGGCGTTGGGAAGTTATCTTTGGGACATTCCTTATTTGGGTCTCAAAAATCCATGCATACATGGATGGTTCCTTTCTTTTTATTCATAGGAATGGGGTTGGATACCCCTTAAGCCAAGGGAACTGGGTAGATAAATTCAACGGTAAGAAGTTTTTCTACCTCTACCTTAATAGCAGGGGCCTTCCTAGGATTTACACCTCTAAGTCATTGTTGAACATGTTTAGAATCCGAGTAGGTTTTAATCTCATGTTTGACAATTCGAGGGTCGATTCTTGAAATCTCTTCATATGACCAAGAGAATACATCACATAATTATTTGAATATCTCAGTGTAGATCATAATTTCTTCTGGAAAACAATCTGCACCGATGTATACATTTTCAATCTTTCCAGGAATATGAGAGATGTTGATCATGACGGTAGAAGAGACACTCACCATTTTTCCTTTGACATAAATGTCGTGCGTATCAAGTGGAACTATGGTGTGACGAACTATCTCGCTCAAGGTAGATATAAAATCATGTTGTTCAATTCTAGCAAGATCTAGGAGAAGCTAAGAGCGATGGTGCATATCATCCCATGGCCTGTCAGAACCATTCATGGCCTCTACGATTGCTTCATTCGAGTGTAAATTATCATCGAGGTAGTCATGTGAGAAAGACTATAAAGTGGCCCATACGGGTTTGGTAACATGGCCCTTCTCGTCTATCTGTGAGGTAACATGATCCAGATCGATGGAAGAGTCAAGAATAGCCTGATACACTATATCTATTGTCGATAGTGGCATAACCATTCCATTATGTGACTTACCTTCACGATATGTAGTCAAGGAAGGTAGGGTCCAAGGATCATTAAAATATGAAATGTGGAAAGGAACAGACCTCATTGACAAAGAAAACCTACTAGACATGGCATATATATGATGAACCGGTGCCATGAAATTGAAGGTACCCATAAGGGATGAATACATTCTGACACCAATATTATTAATTGTCAGTTGATAATTGTCTATCATGGGGATCGATGGTCTAATCGATGCATTGGGGCTAGCATATGCAAAGGACAATTATTCGATTGTCATGATCTTCCCATCATGAGGAAAGAAAAGATTATGGAATATGAACGATACAATTGCAGTCATAACATAAGTCCAATTATGTCCTAGTAACAAGTTATAGTTGAGGGGCACATCAACCACCTCGACATCCACCTCCATCATCTTCCCACCTAACTGGACCTGGAACATAGGAAGAATACTGTGAGGGAAGAAAGAACGATCGTCAAAATCAATCAAAATGGTCAGAGATTGAGAGAGGGTTGGAGAGTTGAGGGATTTCTAACAGACCAGGGAAATCACACATGTTGTAGGGCCTTAATCAATAACAGTACGTTTGATGGTATACTTTGAGTAATTCACGTGGATTTGGAATGCCACATGGTAAGGAAAGTGAGGATTCAAATTCATGATGTCAAACTTGATAAACTTAGAGCCACAGGGATCTAGAGCTCCTAATGCATATAACAAGGCATTCCTCAGTGAAGGACAAGTCTGGAGTACCTCTAGAGCTGACATCGCACAAGGGGTTTGACCCAGATCCTCAACACTAGAGTAATTTTGGGTGGCTCTAGCATTAGGATTGTGGGTAGAGCACTTGATTACTCCTTTCGAAATACGAGGTGGGGGATTTGGTTTTTCTATCTGTAAAAGTGTCTCCAAAGGAGGGGAAGAGTCTAGACCAGGTACATTTCATGGAGAACTATAATCACAAGACCGAGTGGCTACATTAACCTCATAATTCACCATATTGATGCATATATGGTCATCATCCCGTGTCGGTGGGTTTTGACATCCACTCACCACATTTTCGACATTCGAGGAGCTTGAGGCCATGTGTTGATTATGTGTAAAAGGATTATTTAGCATAGCAGGTGGGAGAGATAAAATCCTCACAACTTTCACAAGTTTGGGGCACAAGTGGGTAAGATGATTGTCTGTACAAATCTTGTAGGGAAACTTCACCTTTCACCTTTCTTTATTTCCCTCGCCAACATTATTATTTGACTTCTCATTATTACCATTGTCCTTGGGTTTATTATTATTATTCTAAACCTTACGATTGTTACCACGTCCTTTCTTTTTATACCCTCCTAGTTGTTGGTTACCATTCGGGTTGGTCGACGATTGCACATAATGTACATCCACCGACTGAGTGGGAGTGGAGGACACAGATGAAGCTAGACCTCCTACAGACTAGTTTAGAGACAAATATTTCAACTGGATTGTCACCAAGTATGCATATTTCACATTGGAGGAGCCTACAATTCCATCGGCAAGAAGCCTGAGATTTTGTCTAGGGTCATATTTTGACCTTGGTGCATCTAGAAGAATTTTGTATAACATCCTAGACTGAGCGTATATAAGATCTAACTGCTAGGATTTAAAAATCACTTATTCATCAGATGTAACCCCATATGTAGAAACAACCTTTGAAATATAAGGTTGTAGAGACTTAAGTAACCACTCAAGTAGGAATTCTGGAGGTATGAAAGCCTTGATCAACCTCTTCTGTCTACGCCACTCTCAGATGTGATATGTGATATGGGTGGATTTGTCCTGATGGAAGTTCACAAGAAGTTCTATGCCAACATCATAACGAGCCGACAATTGGAAGTAGTTGAGGAAGACTAAAACCATATGATTAAAAATTTTGTGCATCCCCCCTGGCAGATCTATGTACCATTTCGTGACAACCACCATGAGGGTGCGTTGAAACAATATTAAACAAATAGAATCAATGTTAAGGGAATTCAACGAGCACCAAAGATGAAAAGTAGTGATGTGATCACCAGGATCCTCACCAATATTTCCTTTGAATTTCAGAATATCCGAAGGAATCTTGGTGGGGATGGGGGGCCATGTCGGATCATGACACACAGGGTCATTCATTAATCTAGAAAAGTCTAGTAGATTGAGCGTGGCTAGAAAAGGGAGATGGAGTTGTGGCATATGGCTCCAAGCTCCCGATAAAGACTGTTGTTGGTGAATCACAGCCCATCCAGGGTTCTGTTATGTACCATGGGCCTTTATGGGATTGTAAGACCCTCCTCTAAACCGATTCATGAAGGGTTGGTTGGAAACCATTCCAGTAGTAATGTTATGATGAGGATTGTAAAAGTTTCCCCCATCCATAGTAGATCTAGGTTGGGGATTTCCCAAGGTATGAAACTGACCTCCCCTGAGTGTGAATCCAAAGGATAGAGGTGGATTCATTATGCCAAACATGTTGGTTAGAATCGGTGCAGAGGAGGTAGGTGTAAAGGATGGACCGTAAGCAACAGCTTGTCCTCCAGGTTGACCACTCCATCTAGGAGCATTAGGACCAGAATTAGACCCGGGGTGAAAAGGAGGGAGGCCTACAACTGTAGGAGTCATTTGTGGGATATGAACCCCACCAAATGAAAATGGAGTGTGTGGAGGAGCCATGCCCCCAAGTCCAATACTAGTATTTGGATTAGATGCTGGGATGGAGGATGAAAATTGTGATGTGAAATTCATAATACCATAAGAAAAAGGGCTAGAGGCCGTAGGGATTGTTGGAGTTACTTCACACACACATAGGATTTGTTTTTCCTAAGGTTATTCCTTGTTTATTAGTCATAATTAGTCATTATCTAGTCTCATATATTTTAGGGGAGAATATTCCACCTGGAGAATATTCTCTTTCAGTTAACACTTTAGTTTGACTAGTTGAATTGAGTTTAGATGTTGCATTGGTTTTGTCAACATGCAACATTGGGATTGTTACCAACTCACTACTCTTTTTTCAATCAGTTAACTGAAGACTAGTTGACTAGTTAACTCAGCTAGGTGGCATACTCCCATAACTGCCTGAGAGACTAGACTAGGTGGCAGTTTAATCTTGTAACTGCTGGTGTGTGTCCAGATCAATCTATACTACTACTATGGCTCATTAGTTACTCATGTATCCTATATCTATTGTAAATTATTCACCCTTTCAGTGTGGAATATGGTTAATGAGAATTCTTCCATTCTTTCTATCTTGCTTCTTCTTTCTCAATTAATCTTTGCAAATGTGTGTAGTATTTTCTAGCTAGATCTATTATGTACAATTTCAACACATTTACATGGTATCAAATCCGAGGGAATGCTAAGAAAAAGCTACACCAAATCATTTTTTTCAGGTGCAAAAGATTGAAGACAACAAAAGATGGATTATTCATCGGAAATACTTCTCATGCCTCATAACTATTTGGAATGGAAGCCAAAAATTCTACTTCATCTTAGATGCAGATATTTATACCAAATAACCATGGAAATGGAAGTAGATCTTGATTATGTCGATGAGAAAAATGACTTTCTCAATAGATAAGATATGGCCATAGGAAGTATCGGCATGTCTGTTTCTCCCGAACTTTTCCATCAAGTATATGAAGAATCACAAGGATTAACTCCAAATGAATCATAGACCATAATGGATTTTCTATTTGGGAATAAATAATATTGTGAATATTTCATGAAGGAGGTCGAACAGATAGATCCAGAAGAGAAGCCATCAGAAGATCAAGTCTCTTATTATGAAGAGTCTTCTACAAAAGTTTTTGTAGAAATTTGTATTCCATTAATTGAAGATGATGTCTACTCCATTTCAGATTTGTTTTTTGAAATTCATGTGGAAGATATATTGCATGCATCTCAGGATTCACATGCAGACACTTTTGCATGCACCATGCATCCATCTTAGGAGTCAAAAAGGGAGCCACGCACATCAAACGCCATTATGATATTTTCTGAGCCAAATTTGCAGAAACGAATTGTATATTTGAATTTATCTCGAGAAAATATCCAATTTCAAAAAACAAATCGTCCAAAACAGAGTCCGGAAAGTGAAGTTATGATCATTTTAAAATCAACAAAATTTCAACATTTTTCTGGAAACGACCGCACGTTTTTCAAAATTTCATCCAAACTTTATTTGGATATTATTCATTACAAGAAGATAAAGTTGATATGTGTGGAAATATCAATGATGCATATACTTCATCAGATCCNTGCAAACATCTACATCTTCAACAAAATCTTCAAAGAGCACAAACTTGCACAGTTGCGAGGTCTTCTTGGAGTGAAGGACATGGTTGCTTAGCAACTGTTTTTTGATCCTGCTCATTTTTTATTTTATGCATTGTAATTTGAGGGGGGGTTTTGTTCCCATGAGTTTTTCCCTCTTTCCTTGTTTAGTTCAGTGTATCTTTTGTATTTGGGTATTTAACATGGCCTCGTAGCCAGGACCCATTCTTTATTTTCACCATAGTGATGTTCAGGGGGGGGTGTTGGAGTTACTTCACACACACCTAGGATTTATTTTTCCTAATGTTATTCCTTGTTTATTAGTCATAATTAGTCATTATCCAGACTCCTATATTTTAAGGGAGAATATTCTCTTTCAGTTGACACTTGAGTTTGACTAATTGAGTTAAGTTTAGATGTTGCATTGGTTTTGTCACCATGAAACATTGGGATCATCACCAACTCACTACTCTTTGTTCAGTCAGTTAACTGAAGACTAGTTTACTAGTTAACTCAGCTAGGTGGCAGTTCACTCCCGTAACTTCTTGAGAGACTAGACTAGGTGGTAGTTTACTCTTGTAACTACTGGTGTGTGTCCAGATCATTCTAGACCACCACTATGTCTCATTAGTTACTCATGTATCCTATATCTATTGTAAATTATTACCCTTTCAGTGTGGAATACAGTTAATGAGAATTCTTCCATTCTTTCTATCTTGCTTCTTCTTTCTCAATTAATCTTTGCAAATGTGTGTAGTATTTTCTAGCTAGATCTATTCAGTGTAGGTTCAACACATTTACAAGGATGGACTGAATATTGTATCCTGGCAAGTGACAAAGGGACCCAAAATGGTTCGTGGCTATAGCTTGAGAATTCACTATAGGACGGACATGAGTGATGATAAGAACCTCCGAAACTACAACCATTGTGGTTGAAGGTGTCAAAGAGTATTGTTAACTATATTGGGTATGAGATTTGAAGGAATTCCAGTATCTTTCTGACTCAATTCAATACTCATCCTTGTATGATCACAAGTCTGGTAAGTGGAGGTGTGTATACCACGTTTGATAACTTTATGCCTTCTAGAAGGCAAAGACTCAATATGCGCTAGTAATCGTAACAAACAGAAATACCTGCGGGGAAGTGGTCTGGCTCCACGATGACTCAAGACTTGAGATATAACAGCAAATCCTAAGGCCAACTAGTAATCAAAGAGTACACAAAAATAAACAAAAGGCCAATATGCATACAAACAGGACAAAGTGGTTGAAAGGGGCCTCCCTCCCTAAATTATGTATGCCTCGCCTAAGAGGGGCCTAAGACTCCCTGCAAAAGATCAGAGGTATCAAAATCAGTTATAAGGGCCCTCATGGGATTAAAAACCAGTCGGTTAGATCCCCCCAGAGAGGTTATCCTCCATAAAGTTTGTGTGTTGTCTGAACCTTATTTGACCTAGGGAATCTGCAAAATAACCCCTGGAAGTAACCTATGTGGTACCTATATCAAGAAACTAAGTAAACACGATATATCTGATGAGCAGGAGAACAGTCGTAAGTCAGATCCACCGTATGGGCAGGGTAACAAAGCCTGAAACCTATAAATCATTGCCTCTCACAGAGGTAAAGGTACTACCAAGATCCCCATATACGAATAGATCCCCAGAAATATATATGATGCTAATAAGGCATTGGGGGGATATCCCCTCAACCAAATTCACGCGACCTCGTGCTTAACTCTAGTGTAACCAGAGCCTCCTAACGTCACTAATTATACAATGGATTTCACCACTCCCTTAGTGAGAAACATATGTTGATTTAATATCCTTGGAGAAGTTTACTCACAAAATCTTATTCCAAGGATCTAAATCCTAAGCTAGTTTGTGGACCCTAGAAAATAAAATCGTTTCTAATCAATTTTAAATTATCAACATTGCTTTTAGTGGATTTGCTTACTCAAAAAGGTGCGGTAGTGAAACTGATGATGTTATGACTCAGCAAGTAAAATAAATGAATATGAATAAAATGCAAAGTCCTAACTTCAATTCCCAATAAATGATAAGCTTTTCAAAATGCATTTTTCAATTTAATTCTGCAATTCAAAATAAGATGCAATATTTCCATACATGTACTAAGATCAACGATAAGAACCCAAAAGATCAAATTCCAATAATGAAAAATGTTTATTATTTTTGTATTTTCAATATAAAAGAATGAAAATGCAAGGAATGAACAACATCTTGATATAAAAATTCTATTGTATGTAAACAGAGACAAACCAAGTAGCATATCAAGAAGAAAACACCCAGCCCAAGATGCAAGGACAATGAATGAAAAGGATGATGAGAAAGGCACCGCACGAAAATTCAACCAAAGAAAGGTTTCCTATCTCTCTGCTGGCACTTAACAGTCATAACAGAGACCTAAGAAGACTCAGCAACCATCAAAACTTACACAAAAAACATCAAACTCAGAAACCAAGCACACAAGAATTATGTAGGCGACTGTTCAGGATAAAACCTTATATATACGCCTCTTGCAGAAGGACAGGATGCGTATGTACGTGACTGTTAGGAAAAACCCCACGTATATGTATTGAAACACTGCCAGGTTAAGGATAAGGCTAAGAAACTTAGATTCAAAATGAATAGAGGTTGTCAAGCAATCAGCTGACAAGAAAATCAATATAAACGAGAGAAATCAAAGGAGAAAAACACTCCAAACCCTGAAAAGAAGATCATCTCCCCAATATGGTCATCAATTATGTTCCAAGGAAAATCTCTCTATGGCATGGGGTAAACCACAACAGATGGAAATGATTGCAGAAATCAACTCTAATATCAGGTATGTTATATAAACAAATATTCTAAAGACAAGATAAAGAGCCTACCTCATTCAGACGTCCGATGAAGTCCACCATTGATCACTTGACTCAAAGCAATACACCTGCAACTTGTCCTCAAAAACCAAGAAACACAAGCATATGGTGATAATATATAAAGTTAGCACATTCAATAGCATAATCCATCAATATTCATAACAAATATTCCCATGGAATAAAAATTCAAATATTTGCAAGACATTAATTGGATGAGAAAAGAGTATTTCTATTAAAATGTAATCAGCAGAAGTGTATGAATGACAAACTTCTATGTCAACATGGTTCAGAACCAACAAAATAAGTCCCTTCTAGTTTGGCCTCCACCACTTCAATCCTTTGCCAAAGGCAATTTCATATAAGAGAGACAATGAGCTTCTCAATCAAGTAGGGAATTGCTTAGGGGATGAACAATGTGTTCAAACTTAAAAGGATAAAGGGATTCATACTCAATATGAAGTGAATAATTTCTCCAGAGTAACTTTGCTCTCAAAGTTGAATTCTTCTCCTCCTTTTCCACAACTTGGACATGGCCCATTTGTAGCCTTCAAATGTAACCGAAGGGCCAATTCAGAATGTTTCCAGTATATGGAAGGTCAAGGATCATGGATCTCATGATGTGACATGGAAACCCGACACCATTTTTTAA
>SNQJ01S0096817.1:0-10266 GCA_010110895.2 Picea sitchensis
CGTGCCAACACACTAGATCAATACATTTATATCATTTGCAATATTAGGAATATCATTTGTTTCTAGGAATATCGTTTGCAATTTTATATTCAACCTACATTTCGCTAGATGCCTTGACTTTTTCTCATGGCTCACAAGGCTTGACTAAGCTCACAAAGGTTGTACATTCCCCCTGACTTTTGCACTACTCTGTCTATACTCATAGAGGTTGTATGTTCCCCTTGACTTTTTCACTAGGCTATCTATGCTCACAGAGGTTGTACGTTCCCCCTCGCTTTTTTCAATACCTCACAAGACTGGTTGATTCTCCAAATCTCCCTGGCTAGCCGCAGGGTGGCCTATATGACCTTTTATTGGAGAATGAATGTCGATGTTGCCAAATTTAACACCAGACACTTCCCCACATTTCATAGATGGTACTCAATTTAAACGATTAGTGCTAATTACGATACCTAACCTAGTAGGGCCATTGAGTGAAGCACACAATAGATGCAATTCGCTAAGTGATCAACTTCTACATGACGCTCAAACCATTCACCCACTTGAGTTAGCCTATCAGGCTTGGTGTCCAACATATTGTTATATTTCTACTCTTATATTTTGTCTATGGATGTTGGTTGTCCTTAAACTAACAATTTTTGCAATTATGTTGTGGCTAACATTACTAAAGGATTGAATGAGATGAGAATTCATAGTTTAAAGTATTAGATGTTGGAGATTCCATGATTGGATACATTCTGTTAGTGGGCATTTCCAACCAACAATTGTTGGAATGATGGTAATCTTCATGTGTGATCAATTATGGCTAAGCACCATATTTATTATAGTTTTTTTATATATATTTGACTATTTTAGCCTAAACATCCTCATGGAGTGAGTGTCCTTCTTTTGTGCGCCCATACTCCCCTCTTGAGGGGATGTCTTTCTTCTTCAAGAGACACCTCATTGGAATTGTATAAAAAATACATCTCAAGCTCGCATTTGTATCATCTCATCATATTGAAATAATGATTGATTCTTTAGCCTACAAGCACCATATCCTGTGTTTCTCTTGTTCATCGCTTCATCTTCTCTTCTCTTCATGACGTGCTTATGTTTCATTTTCATTTAGGGCTTATTGATGGTTCCATTCAATCCTTCTCTCTCCTTTGATTTCAACATGGTATTAGAGAGGGTGTGAACTTCCTCCTCCTTATTCAATCACTCATTTGAAGACAATCCAGATTTGTGGATGGTAAAAATTGCCCAAGGGCTAGTTTTAAGTCCAAAACTAGGGTTTTTAGCCTATTTTTAGGGTTGTTTCAAGTTTGAAAATTAGGGGTTTTAGGATTTTCTTCAACGATGCATGTTTTTCTCAAGTTTCTAGCCTTTATTTCACCAACATCCTCTTATTTGGCACTTTTTTTGCCCTTTTAATAGATTTAAGGAGAATTTTTGCATATTTGTGCCCTCTTCTAGGGAAACACACTCCTTTTATTCACTTTCAACTAAATATCTAGAGTTTTTCAAGGAAATGTCGGTTCTATTCATCTAGAGGATTGTTTGATGGTGACATTTTCTAGATCTTTGTTATTATAAGGTTTCAAACCCCTTCTTGGACCCTTAGGCCTTCACAAAGACTTCTTTTTTACAAATTAGATGGATTTCTTCTTCACAAAGACTTATTTTTTATGGACTAGATGGATTTCTTCTTTGTTACACATATGGTAATGTACTTTGTAGATTGAGTTGTATCAGAGTTAGAGGATGATACTCTTGTATCAGTGTCATTGTTTAGTGTATTTTTTCGCAAAAAAAATCAAGGATGAGAGAAAACACAACGATAAAGGGGGCATTGTTTCAAAGTTGTGTTAGATTTGCACTGGCAGTTTCGTCATGCACTTTACAGAACATTGAATCAATGATAAATAACACAACACAAATATTTATTGCGTTGTGTCAACATATTATTGTGTAGTATATTATTAGAAAAAACACAATAGAGTCACCTTTGCATTGTGTTTGCACCATAAGTGCGTTATTTTTGTTATATTAGTGTCATATTGCATTGAACTGGGTGTTGACATATCATATGGGGTGTCATATTGATATTGTGTTGGCCTCATATTAACATCATTCTAGCATGAAAAAATGAAACTTTTTGGTCATGTTTATGTCTTATTATCATCGTATTACATGACCATTACATCAAATTTGTGTCACGCATGTGTTGTTAATATTCATATGTGCATTTTTGTAGTGTTAAAGTTTATCATTCATGCATCATGTTAATGTCATTTTTGTGTTGTTATTATTTATTTAGAGTCATATTTACATATTTTTAATGTCATAGTAGACATGTTTTACATCAAATTAGCATTAAAATTGCATCATTTTAGCGTCAAAATTGTGACTTAATTATTATTATTAATTCAATTATTTTTATTCAATTAAATATTATTATCAATTTAATAATAATAGTTTATTTATTTAATAATAATAATTATTATTATTAATTTTATAATATTTAAATATTGATGAGATTGATGGTTAGTATAAGTTTAATTTACGGTATACCAATCACAAGAGAAAAACATGTATGTATAAATGCAATGAAGAATTTTTAATTTAAATTGTAAAATAACCATGTAATTGTTTTACTATAAAGAAGTGGTGCACCACAACCGCAAGGAATTGCCAACTTTATATATAACATTACATGAAAAACATGTACACACATAAGGAAATGAAACGAATTGATACCCTATAGGCTAAATAGTTGTTGATACCCTATAGATGTAATAAAAAGCCTATAGGCTAAATAGTTGTTGATACCCTCTAATCACTCCAAGTCACCCTCATCCTCATCAATGGGGAATACTATAATATATTTCAATCAATAACTGAATAATTTCAACTTTTATAAGTTTAAAATAAACATATAATTAACAATTAATTACCCAGGGCATGGACTGCAAAACTTTCACCATTCTTTGATAACCATTCATTAGGGCCCATACTTCAATTATTCATCAATGGGTTTATGATTATAGTCATTTCATTGTATGCAATAAGAGAAAAACATATTTAATAAAACTAGTGTTGGCATAAGAAAGATATTATATTGATAAACTTACAAAATACCCTCTAATGGAGGACCTCTTAGCTTGACCCGAAGAATGTATATTTGTTAACTTCTTTGCACCTAATCGTGCATGTACACAAGATAAGATAAGATCGGTTAAGCTTATCAATGTTCAACAAATAACCATTAAAGCAGGTCAATGGTACTAATTAAATATTATATCAAATAAAGATAACAAGTTAAAAACATATCAAAATAAATAATTACAAGCATATCAAAATAAATAATTGCAAGCATATCAAAATCAATAACTACATGCATACGCTATTTATTACCTTTGTGTCTTTTTTTTGTGGTGTCTAAGGGTCCACTCGTGTCGTCTTCTCATCAATGATCCTTCTGGTCTCTAAGAAATCCTTACCCATTTTTTGAAATACAACTTTGTCAACATTATACAGTCTTTGTTTACATCTATATTTTTGCTATCCTTATGGAGCTCATTGATGTACTCATTGAATTTGTCCAAAACCACAAAAAATGAAGTCACCTATAAAATTTAATGACGATACATAATGAAATATAAAAGATGAAGGACTGAAAACATGAGTGAGTAAAGAGAAAAGTAATTCAAACATATTGCACATGGCATGGTACCTCCTCCTAATAGTATCAGAGAATCTACAAAGGGCCCAATTATACTAAATTGTACATTTGGGAAACTTCTACATATATGTTGGAATGCTCTTTGCTTAGCAACACTACTTAATATTTCAACCCAGTGTTTATGGTATTATTTTAATGGCTCCCTCGTGACAATGTCAAAATTTTCATTATGGAAAATTGTGTGACTACCAAATTTCAAAATCTCTTCTTTATCGGTAACATGTATATTGTCATAAATGAGTGCATCTTCTTTGTTTTCTATTGAAATAGATCCTCATCTTTGTTCATCCTCCCTATGATCAAACATTAATATGCACGTCATAGAATGAAAAAGTACCATGAAAAATTTAGTATATTGGATTCAATTACACACTAAATTTCACATCAAAATGCAAGATAAATTGTACCATATATAACATGCCAAGATCTATTGTGACTAAGACCCCTAGAAATTTCCCCTTATTCCACTAAATGCAAGTAATCCATATCTGAGGATGGTTCTCTCTTTTGTTATAATTTTTTATAAATGCTACAAGTTTTTTTTATCAATCTCTTTTGCAACATAAACCAAACTATAATAAGTAACAATTAGAATTATAAATGCATTTATTCATAAAATAAATACATATTTTTCAATATTATATAACTATCATCATAGATGCAATTACAATTCATCAGGGGATTCTTGTTGTTGGATCCATTGGTTACTATGTCTTTGTTGTTCCTCCTCTCTTTCCCTATGCCTAACATCATCATTCGAGGAATCTCCACCAAAAGCCATATGACACACACACACACACACACACACACACACACATATATTCAACTATACATTACTAAGTTAAGTATATAAAATCCATGGAAAAAGTATATGCATAATTTGACATGAACATTGCAAATACACATGCATAACATTAACTTATGCAGATACACAAGGACTAACTATAAGGCCTCTACATATGGGTGGTAGTGTTGAAGTTTGAGTAGCTTCGAAAGATATCCTTATTGTATTTGACCAAGACAAACCCTAAAGAATATTATTATATTATGTTTGTTAAGACGACCCTATTGTGCCTTTGTAAAAGTCGATCCTATTATGCCTTGACAAGTAAAATGTAAATTAAAAGGATAAAGAGACAGGTCGACCCAAACCTAATTTAGGTAGGCCAAACTATTATTTATAAGAGAGGCTAGCACTTCATTTGAACTTGGTATCAGAGCGGGCCTGAAAGAAGGAATTTTCATAGCACAAAAGAACTCACTGAAGAAGCTAAGAGATTAGAAAGGCTCTCCTAACCCTAACGCACCTCTTCATGTGCATAAACTCTCAGTTTGACGAAATTTTGTAAACTGCAACTGTTGTTGCAACTGCTGCAACTACATAAACCCTAGGTGTGATGTTTTCCCTGTTTAAGGAGGACATTGGACAAAGTAAGCACACCTAGGAACTCGCCTAGGCAGGGCGAATCTATTCCCTGGACCATAATTCAAAATTTCACAAGTTGAAAAATTAGGGTTTCCTCATAAACCCTAGGTCTGGTTTCAACTGCTGTAGATTTTGTGACAACAATCATCTTTGGCTCATCAATCTCTCTGGTAAGGTCTAAGACCCACATCTTGAAAATTTATTTCTTATTTTACTTGTTCTGGGCAGGATGACTATCAGTACCAACCTTGACGAAAATCTTGAAGGAGTCGATGACTTCCAAGCATGGAAGTACAAAGTAATGCTCATTCTAGAAGAGAATGACCTTGTAAGTTTTCTTGAAAAATATATTGAATATTTAGAGGGAGATGAGGCCAAAGCCAAATATAAGAAGGATCTAATTAAATCAAAGAGGATCATTGCTGAATCCATCAAGAACCACTTGATTCCTCATGTTTCAACATTAAAAACCCTAAATAAAATGATTGATGCCTTATCTCGTATGTTTGAAGGCAAGAACATCAATCAAAAAATGACCTTGAGGACACAAATCAAGAATGTGAAGATGAAAAATTCAGAAACCATACAATCTTACTTCACAAGAGTGTCCCAGATTAAAGAACAACTTGAATCTATTGGAGACTCAGTTGAATAAGTTGAGTTAATGATGACCACATTGAATGGTCTCCCAAATTCTTGGGAATCCTTCATCTAAGGAATCTTCTCTAGAAGGAATTTAACTAAGTTCAGTAGATTGTGGGAAGACTATACTCAAGAAGAAGCCATATTAGAGGCAAGAAAAGAAAAGATAGAAAGCAATGAAGATCAAGCACTAACAACTCACGCAAGAAAAGGAAAGAACAAGAAAGAAGTTCACTCTCATAAAAGATTTCAGAAGCCTCATAAAGGACAAGATTCTCATAAGGATCTCTCAAGCTTCAAATGCTTCATTTGCTAGAAGATGGGACATATTTCAAGAAATTTTCCCCAAGCAAAAGACCAAAATAGAAACAAGAAGTTTAAAATACATCATGTTTATTTCGCAGGAGAAAATGACCCTGATCGGAAAAGAACAAAAGAAGATGATTCAGATGAACTATATCTTTTGTGATATTGGACCTAGTGCTTCCCAAACACTTTATCCATATCAAGTTATATTAATAGCAGTATCTCTTTTCTTCCCACATTAAACTTCAAGAAGTAAAAGAGCTGGAGAATTTTTGTATCATGAGGGTCAAGTGCAAATTGTGAAGAAGTATCATTATCCATCCATAAATTGTACAAATCAAGCAAGCACTCTGACAATGAACGCTCTAGGTATGCACCCTTCATAATTGATTTCAATTTTTTTAAGTTTTATAACATTAGACTTTATGCATTTTTATCTTAACTTGTTGGATCATTATCCCTAGTATGAGAATCCAACAAGATATCATTTAAAATCAATAAATAATTTCTATGCTCGGGGGGTGGCATGTGTGCCTATGCTTCGATGACAATAATGTAATATTTTCTATGGTGAAACAGGCACATTAAAATTTAAATGTCCCTGGTACGGGAGCTCATCAGTGTCATGCATCAAAATCATGTATGGCTCACAGTGTCCTGCAGTTTCCCAATGAGAAGACCTGGTCAGTGGATAATAAGGCCACCTTGACAGGAAGCATAATTCATTTGAAGTTTGACTCAGTTTTTCATATTAAGACTTGGTAACCAACACCAAGCATATCTTGCAGATACTCTAAGGATATTGTAGACTCAGAGGAAGTCAAGGCTCAGAGGGAGCCAATTTTCTCATGCAGGGAACAATACACCTCCAGAAAGGATAATAACAAAAATCAAAGAAATAGTTACAATGCTCGTAAATACAACCAGTTGGATCAACTATAAAACAACCATGATCCAGTATGAGATTCAAATGGAGTATGTTTGAAATTCCCCACATTTGAGATTGAGTTACCTCCATTGCCAGTTGGTGCAGTACATGAGTTGGGCCATGGAGACATGACTACAATAGAAGATTGAGTTAACTCCAAAGAAAGAGAATAAGCTATCTTCAATATTAGTTATTGAGCCAATCTCAGTTTCATATGAAGTTGTTGATGTGATAGAGTAGAGGAGTTACTCTCAGATTTCAACAACTATGGTGAGAATGGAGCAGTCATTCTCAGTTTCAGAAAGAGTAGTTGCAGGTGCAGAGTCCTATTCCCAGTAGGAAAAATTGTAGAGAGAGTAGAGGACATACTCTCAGACAGTGAGACAAATAGTGCTTTGCAAAAAGCACATAGATCCTGCACATGATTGTGTAGATTGAGTGGAAACTGATCAAGTGTATCAGTTTGGTGCAATGTGATGTGAAAATTTGGTTCATTGATATATTTGAAGAATAAGAGGACAAATATATGTTTTTCGATGAACACATTGAGTCAATACATGATTGAGCCTAGACATGTTCACCTGATTATGGAAAAACATGTGATGAGGTACCTAAAGGGTACAATCGATTATGGACTAAGATATATCTCAGATCGTGAGATAAGATTGCAGGGCTACACAGATTCAGATTGGGAAGGCAGTGTCACATACCATAAAAGTACATCTGGATGTTTATCTAGTATGGGATCCGTTGTGATCTCCTGGCTCAGTGAGAAGAAGACTTGTATGGCACTCAGTTCCACATAAGCAAAGTATGTGGAAGCTTGGTCAGCTTGTGCCGAAGCAGTGTGGCTTCAAAAGTTGATTGCATAATTGTTTGATCTCTAGTTCGAGGAAACCTTTATCTTTTATGACAAGGAGAGTTGCATAAAGTTGTTACTAAACCCAGTGTGTCATGACAAGTCCAAGCATATTGAGACCAAGTACCATTATATCTGAGAGATGATACATAAGGGAGCAATAAAACTCCAGTATGTTCCTACCGACGAGCAGGTAGCAGACGTGTTGACTAAGTCTCTGTCGAGAGTGAAGTTTGAATACTTCAGAGACAATCTTAGTGTGATCCAGAAGGATTTTCCCTTATGAGAGGGAAGTGATGTGTTCCCCAGTAGAGGGAAGTGATGAGATCTTGAGTAGTGGGAGATACTCCAGCGTGGGCTTGCATGCTACCCCAGCGTAGGTTGGTACCCCAATGCAAGCTAGTATGATTCTCCATCGCAGGTTGGTACTCCAACATAGGCTGGTATGTTGCCTCAGTGTAGGTTGGTACCCTAATGCAGGTTGGTACCCCAACGCAGGTTGATATGTTACCCCAACGCAGGTTGGTACTCCAACGCAGGCTGGTATGTTACCCCAGCGCAGGTTGGTACTCTAACAAAGGTTGGTATGCTACCCCAATGCAGGCTGGTATATTACCCCAACACAGGTTGGTATGCTACTCCAACGAAGGTTGGTATGCTACTCCAGTGAAACTGAAAAACTTCCTATGACATATAGATTCGTGATTGACAACAAGACAATGACCTAGTATGAAGAAGCACAAAAGCAGTGATGATGACTGTGATGAGAAGAATCCTTCCTTGCTAAGAGGGAGTGTTGAAGTTTGAGTAGATTTGGAAGATATCCTTATTGTATTTGACCAAGACAAACCCTAAATAATATTATTATTTTATGTTTTAAGATGGCCCTATTGTGCCTTTGTAAAAGTCGGACCTATTGTGCCTTGACAAGTAAAATTTAAATTAAAAGAATAAAGAGACAGGTTGGCCCAGACCTAATTTAGGTAGGACAAAATACTATTTATAAGGGAGGCTAGCGCCTCATTTGAACTCACTCACAACACAATTTATGTGGCTAAAGAAGAAGTGTGTAAGTCTTGGAGGGAGAAGCTACTGCAGCTAGGAGGTGATGTTGTGAAGGTTCTTGGTCTATCCCTTGGATATATCTTGGTTATGTGGTATGCTACTCTTCCCTAGTCAAGGGTTTGAGGGGGATATTCTGCTTTGTTATTTCTCTCTTGGACAGAGATATTGTTCTTGGATTGGTGAATCTATATTGGGGAAGTTTGTTGGTTTTTTCCTCCAGGGGGTTTTCCAGATTGGTGAATCTATATTGAGGAAGTTTGTTGGGTTTTCCCCCTAGTGGGTTTTCCAGATTGGTGAATCTATATTGAGGAAGTTTGTTGGGTTTTTCCCCCTAGGGGGTTTTCCCAGGGTAAATTTTGTGTATGCTCTAAATGTTATTCTTTCAGTGATCCTTTATATGCAGTTATTGTGATAATGGTTTATAAGTCAAAGAACACTAATCTAGTTAACTACTTAAGACAAAAACTCAATAGGTAGTAGTTGTTAATATTATGGTAGCTGCGGGAGGTATTTACCCCCATGTGTGAACCTGACGAGAATAGAAGACTCTGGGAAGCAAGAGAAACCCTAATGAGTTGGCTAATAACCCTAGAAGACTTGTTGGCTCAAGAAGATAATTTATATTAGGCTATTAGCCTCCAAGAGAAGAAGTCGGCTAGAATTAATAATAATATACTGAACAGACACATACCCAGAAGGAGAAGTCGGCCCCAGCAAACTGGCAGGATTACTATAAATACAGGGTGCCAGTTCTCATTTGACAGCATCTCAGGACTGCATTTTTCCCAGTTGGTGTGCACTACAGTTGCAGTTGGTGCGTAGGTTTAGAGGAGGGTTGCAGGTGCAGCTGCAGCAGCAGCTAGTTTCAGTATTGGCTTGGATATCTCTTGGATAGGGTTTGGAACATCTGATCAGTCTTTTGTGATGCGTTATCCTTGGGGATTGATGCGCTACTCTTTGTTTGGCTATCTAGCCTAGGGTTTTCTCCCAGAGGAATTCTTAGGTCAAGGTTAAGGTGCTCGGAGGGAGGCTTCGGCATGTGGTTGGGTGACAAGGGTATCGTCAATGGTAAAATGAGCACACCATATTTTATATTCTAACAGGTTATGGGCCCACACCCCTTCAGTCATCCTAAAACGCTGGAAGGAAACATAGCCGCTAGATATTGAGCTCGTTGAGGAACTGTCGCTAGGGTTACTAGCAAGAGCAGCTTTCAAAAGCACTCCAGCTAGGGTTACCAGCAGAAGCAGTTGCAGAAACCCTAAACCTCTTGTCGAGGCACCTTAAGTGACGAGATTGACCTAATCTCTGGA
>SNQJ01S0096817.1:18222-29571 GCA_010110895.2 Picea sitchensis
ACTTTAGTTCAAAAATAGAACTAGACTTGAGACTTCAGTTACAACTCAACATTACACTTTAGTTCGAAAATAGAACTAGACTTGAGACTTCAGTTCCAACTCAACTCTTTACAAGGAAATTCAAATTTCTCTTCATGGTGGATAGTGTTACACGTGCCAAGGCACTAGATCAATACATTTATATCATTTGCAATATTAGGAATATTGTTTGTTTCTAGCTCATAGTAATTTTATATTCAACCTAAATTTTTCTAGATGCCTTGAATTTTTATCATGGATCACAAGGCTTGACTAGGAGATCACAGAGGTTGTACGTCCCCCCTGACTTTTGCACTAGTCTGTCTATGCTCACAAAGGTTGTGCATTCCCCATGACTTTTTCACTAGAATTTCTATGCTCACAGAGGTTGAATGTTCCCCCTGAATTTTTCATTACACTTACATAGCATCTCGTTCTTCCTAACTTTTGGTTTGGATCACAGAGGTTGTATGTTCCCCCTGGCTTTTTTCAATACCTCACAAGATTGGTTGATTCTCCAAATCTCCCTGGCTAGTCTTAGGGTGGCCCATATGGCCTCTCATTGGAGAATGACTATTGATGCTACCAAATTTAACACTCCCTCTCAGTGAGGGAGTCATTCTCAGCCACACCAAGCTTGCCTCTCAGTTGCACAAACTATCTCGAGGTCATAGGCTTGGTCAGGAAATCAACTACCTACTCGCTCATGGCTATGTACTGTAACTTTACAATTTTTCTCTCGGCCAAGTCTCAAATGTAGTGGTACTTCATGTCAATATGTTTTGACCTGTCATGAAATATCGGGTTCTCTGTCAGTTTTATGCAAATTTGATTATTACAATGAACCACTGTCTTCTCGAGCTTGTCACCAAACAACCCAAAAATCAATTTTCTAAGCCATACTGCTTCCTTTCTAGCATCACTTGTTGTAATGTACTTAGCCTCTGTTGTACTCTGTGAAATGGACCCCTGTTTCATGCTTGACCAAGAGATCATAGCGGATCTTAAACTGAAGAAATATCCGTAATTACTCTTCTGATCCACTGGGCTTCCTGCCCAGTCAACATCTGCATACCCATGCATAAATAAACCACCACTGGATGTATATCTTGGACCATAGGTAATGGTCCCTTTGAGATATCTCAAGGTGTGCTTTGCTACCACCCAATGTCTCTGTCTCGGTTCAATCATGAACTAACTCATTGCAATCACTACATAGCATATATCTGGCCCAGTGTGGATCATGTACATCAATGATCCAATCGACTGCCTATACATGGTGGGATCCACCAAATTTGAACCTATATTAGAATCATGCAACTTCCTCGGGTTGGTAACCATCATAGTAGACATGGATTTACAATCCATCATACCAAACCTCTTTAGTACATCCACTGTGTATTTTCCTTGTGCCATAAATATATCGCTCTATCTTTTCCACACTTCCAATCCTAGGAAGTAATGCATCAAGCCTAAGCCTTTCATCTCGAATTCTGAGGTTAGATCCCTCTTACACCAGGATATTAGCCCTTCATCTCCTGTTAGAAAGAGATCATCAACATACATGATTAGTATAACAAGTTGGTTACCTCTTATACAAATCATGAAGATCCAAGTTGGTTACTGCCAACGTTGATGAAGATCCACCTCACACCAGATCCGATTTTGCTGAAGAATTATTCTTCATCTCAAGCCTCTTAGGAATGGTTCCTACTAGCAATAATGTCTGGTTAATTGACAATGGTGCTTCCAGACATATGACTGGATATAAAGAACATCTCACTGAACTAATGGAGAAGGATTCTCGGTTACATGTTGTACTTGGTGATGATGTCAGATATGTTGTGAAGGGAACTGGAAACACCTCCCTTCAACTAGACTCGGGTATTCCACTTCATTTGAGTGATGTATTGTTTGTACTGGGAATGAGAAGGAACCTTGTCTCTATTTCAACCTTAGAGGACAAAGGCTACAAGATTTCCTTCTCCGATGGAAAATTTATTGCATGGAACAAGAACTCTAGTATGGATTCAACCAATGTAATTGGTGTTCGAGAAGACAGCTTGTACAATTTGACAATTCATCCAGTTCAGGCACTTGTACACGATTCTATCTGTTTGAGTGAGTTTTGGCACAAAAGACTTGTTCACTTACATTACATATCTCTTCCCTATCTAGGGAAGATGGTGACTGGACTTCCACCACTCTGTGTTGAGCATGATGGCGTTTGTAGAGGTTGTTCTCTTGGAAAGAATGCCAAGGGGATGTTTTCCAGTAGTGACAACAAATCCAAAGGAGTCTTGTATCTAATACATTCAAATTTGTGTGGACCTATGACAGTTTCTTCCTTGAGTGGATACCTTTACTATGTGATATTCATTGGTGATTACTCAAGGAAGGCATGGATTTACTTCTTGAAATCCAAGGAGTCGGCATAATTCCTTCACAGATTCCAAGAATTTAAAGCTCAGATTGAGAACCTAACCGAAAGGAAGATAAATACCTTGAGATCATATAATGGAGGAGAATATACCTCCAAGTGTTTCATTGATTTATGCATTGAGGTGGGGATCAAGAGGTACTAAAATGTTCCTTACAACCCTCGATAGAATGGAGTTGCAGAAAGGAAGAACATGTCCATTGTGGAAGCAACCAAGGCAATGATCCATGATCAAAGTTTACTGATGTTTCTTCGGGAAGAAGCATCCATGACTGCAGTATATGTGTAGAACATAAGTCCTCACATGATTTTGAAGAACATGACTCCCAAAGAGGCCTTCACCAGAGTTAAGCTTAAAGTAGGACACTTCGGGATATTTGGATATCCAGTCTACATTCACGTACCCAAGGAGAAAATATCAAAACTAGAACCCTCTGGTAGGAAGGGAACATTTGTTGGGTACAATGAATCATCAAAGGCATATCGGAGGAAGTTGCCTTCAGAAAATAGAGAAGGTCTGACATAGAGACTGACAGTGAGAGAGAGGAAGAGATGGTGTCTTCCCCACCTCACACTCTAGTGGTACAGAGAGAGCTTGACAAGCCAGTAGAGACTATTGAGCATGTTGATCCTATTGAGCCAGTACAACCTATTGATGTTCCTAGAGAGATTACAGTGGGTCAGAAAAGACCTGCCTGGGCTCGCTAGACCTTGCAGGAGGCAAAGGGACATGCAGCTCCTTGTGGTACTTTCAGAGAAAGTAAGAGACCCCAGAGATTATCAAGTTATATAGCAGCCATGAGCCACATCATTGATTCTGAGCCTTCCAGTTATGAGGAGGCATCTAGTTAGCTAGTATGGAAGGAAGCCATGATGGAGGAGTACCAGTACATCATGAAGAATGATGTGTGGGACATTGTTCCAAGGCCCAAAGGGAAGTCTGTGGTGACTTCCAAGTGGATTTATAAGATAAAACATGCAACTGATGGGAGCATTGATAAACACAAAGCGAGATTTGTGGCTAGATGATTCTCTCAGGTGGAGGGAATAGATTATGAGGAGACTTTTTCTCCTGTTGCTCGATATACCTCCATTCGAACGATTATTGCATTTGATTTAGCCTTGGGTTGGAGACTACATCAGATGGATGTGAAGACAACCTTTCTCAATGGCTAGATTGAGGAAGAGGTGCATATTGAGCAGCCAGATGGCTTTGCAATTCATGGGAAGGAGTCCCATGTGTGGAGGTTGAAGAAATCTCTATATGGACTCAAGCAAGCCCCTCGTGCTTGGTATGTGAGGATTGATGGATATATGATGAGTTTGGGTTTCAGAAAGAGTGTTGTTCATGCCAACCTATACTACAAATTTGACAATCGGGAATCCTTGATTCTGATCCTATACATTGACGACTTATTCCTCATCGGAGCAGAGCATCTCATTACTTGGTTCAAGCATGAGTTGGCTTCTGAATTTGAGAAGAAGGATCTCAGATTGATGCATTACTTCTTGGGACTTGAAGTATGGCAGATAACTAATGACATCCTCCTAAGTCAAGGGAAGTACACAGTTGAGATCTTGAGGAGATTTGGCATGAAAAAATGTAAGTCCATGACCACACCGATGGTGGTGAATCTGAAGAAGTTGAGTGAGTCTTCTTCCGATTCAGACTTGATTGATCCGACTATGTACCAACAACTGATTGGATCAATGATGTATCTGGTTAATACCAAACCTGGTATTTTTATGCAGTGAATGCACTTAGCCAGTTCATGAGTCAGCCGAGACAGATACATTGGGTTACTGTGAAGCATGTGTTGAGATACTTACGAGGAACAATTGGACATGGCCTCATATATGCTTCTAGTATTGACATGAGATTGTAGGAATGTGTCGATTCAAATTAGGAAGGAAGCACAATTGACAGAAAGAGCACCTCTGGATGTTGCTTCAGCCTAGGATCTGCCATGGTTTCCCGGTGCAGTAGGAAACAAACTTATGTGGCCCTGAGTACCGCAGAAGAAGAGTACATTGAAATATGTACGACAATACACGAAGCAGTGTGGCTTTGAAAACTCCTTGTGGGATTGTTTGGCTAGATGTTGGATTCCACTGTGTAACATTGTGACAACCACAGTTGTGTGAAGCTCTCAGAGAATCCAATATCTCATGACAATACCAAACACGTTGAGATCAAGTATCATTATATTCATGATATTTTGCAACGGAAGATAGTTCGAGTGGAATACCTTCCAACCAATGAGCAGATCATAGATGTTCTCACCAAGCCCCTTGCCAAGTCAAAGTTCATGTATTTTCATGATAAACTTGGCATGACAGAGAATGTCCCTCTTGCTGAGAGGGAGTGTTGATGATTGCAGCTTCGTGAGACATTCTTCAAGTGTTCTCCCTAAAGAAGTGGGTTGGGTCAACCTATTCCTTCTCCCTATCTTCTCCCCAATGGCTGAGTTGGGTTGACCTTAGACTCATATTCTCCTCAGTTGTGCTGGCATGGGTTGACCTAAGACGGGTCTTCTCCCTAGGTGGATGGGTTGGGTTGATCTGTGGGGATGCCCATGATCTTCTCCCCATATCGGGTTGGGTTGAACGCTCCTCTGAGACTAGGTTGAGCATGACACTTGTCAGAGGAGTGACAAGTTGTCATGGGAGGGCACCCAACGTCCCATGGGAGCAGACCAAATAGACATGTCACTTGGGTGTTGACTAAGTGGACACATCATGAGGGAGCATCCCTTGATGATGATGATGACTTTCTCTAGTGGGTCGTAGCCGCTAGAAGAGATGAGTATGTTCACATTAGGTGCAACCATGTGTGACATATTGATGCAACCTTTCACTATGATGACTAGAGACAAGAAGAAGTCCAATGTCTTGTGCAAAGACCCATCAAAATCCCAACATATTATGTAGAAGACCTAATCTGTTGAAGTCGGTCTGGATGAAGAGACACATTTTGGAAAGGAAATAGTTCTCATTGGAATTGTATAAATAGAGAGAACTATCTCTCGTTGTTGAAATTAGTGTAGATGCAAGTGCCATTCTCGGGGAGGATGGCATAAGACCCTAGCTGAGATCTAGGGCCCCAAGTACACTCCTAGGGTTCTTGGTTCTAGACCAAGTAGTTAAATTCATGGAAAAAGACCCTAGTGAGGGCCCCCAATGTATTTTTGGGTTTCTTGGTCAAGGACCAATCAGTAAGTCCCTAGATGTGTTCTAGGGCCCTTGGATGTGTTCCAGGGAATCCTTGCTCGGTGCTTGGATTGATCCTTGGATGTGTTCCTTGGTGGTTGATGATGTAAGTCCTTAGATGTGTTCTAGGGCCCCTGGATGTGTTCCAGAGAATCCTTGCTTAAACACTTGGGTTGATCCTTGGTCTTGTAACTTGGTGGATGAAAGACCCTAGATGTGTTCTAGGGCCCCCAGATGTGTTATGGGGTATCCTGGTCTATGACCAAGTGGTTTTTGGTTGTGTACCAAGATGTTATGATATGTGATATTCTTCTTCTCTCCAGGGATGGTCCATGAGACCTAGGAGCAACTAGAAGATGGACATGACCACATCATCGGTTTCTCCTCTTATGCAGGGATGATAAAAGCTTATAAGTTATCATGAGACATATGTGGACATTTTTCCATTGAAGAAGACCCCCTTGACTTTGTCTTGTAGCCTCCCCTTGCTTGATTCTCATTCTCCATCTTGCTTGATGTTGTGTTGGTCTTGTATAAGTCACTTTGACTTATTTGACTTTATAATTAATATTTTTATTAATTAAATATTAAATATTAATTATTTTAATTTTTAGTTTTTTAATTAAACCTAATCCTAACACTTCCCAAAACTATAAAAAGGAACCTACCCCTCTCTCATTCTTACATTCACGTGCTCTCCTCTCATGGTCTGATTTTTTGTGGCTACTTCAGCTTGGTTCTTGTCTTGGGTACAACCTCCTTGGTGGACTCTCTCTTTCTGATTTGAGGTGCGACCTCTTAGGCTTCTTCTTGTTTGTTGGCTGGGAGTTTCATTTTTGGTGTATGGCTCCCCTTTGATGAGTGATGGTGCCACCAATCCTTCTCTCTTGTTGTGTGAAAGTGGGTGGACCTTCCTCTTGTTGTTTGAGGGTGTCACAGCCTTCCCTTGGCCCTCTTCAAGCTGATGTTGGTTGCTTCAAGGTTGTCGTTGCCTCCTAGGAAGACATTGGCTCTTCTTCCTTTTGTTGTTGATGTTCTCTCTTGTTGTCCCCGATATTTACTGGCCACTACTTTTGTCTATCAGATTTAGTTGTGAGGGTTTGAAAAACCCTTTGTTTTTGTAACACTACAGTCCATATTGGACAGCCTTTAGTTTGAGCCTATGTTGTTGTCTTTGGGTTTTTATATCATCCCTACTCTTGTTGATTATCCCTGAGTTATTCTTGGCAAATTGTTCACTTAAGATCATGATGAGATCAAACCCTTGAGGGTTTGATCCATGACCTTCAAATCTTTTCTGAGCATAAAAATAGGTCAGATACACATCATGTACTTCTATAATTTGTTTTTGCTAAGGTGAGTTCAAATTTTATTGTGCTAATATTTACATATGCTTTGAGTTCAAGTTAATGTTTCTTTTATGTTCATGATCAGTCCTAGTTAAAGTTTGTTCTCCTTAGCATGTTTAGATTTGTATTTTTAGTATTTCATCTACTTCAGAATTTTTTTTTAAGTGTTGATATGTATGTACAGTAGTGGTCAAATTTAAAATTTATCATTGTTTTCTCTTTTCTCTAAAAATCTATCATGGTATCAGAGCTTAGGGCGTGAAAAGAGCTCAATAAGTGGCAGACTTTTGAGCCTGCGTAGATCCATGTTTTAGGGTTTGTTTTGTAGATCAACAGTAAGGTTATTACATAATCAGATCTTGAAATCAACATGGCTTCATCTTCAGTCAAAGCAAAAGATAGGCTTGAAGGGGCCTCCAACTTCAATGCTTAGAAGGCTAGGGCGTTTAATATACTAGAAGAGGGTGACTTGGATGAGTTGGTTACCAGGGTGATAGAAGAACCCACTTCAAATACAGGTAGGGAAGCATATAAGAAGAGGTAGGCCAAAGCTAAGAGAATCATATTTGACCTGGTTAAGGACAACATGATGCCCCTCATTGGTCATCTAAGAACAACAAATGAATGCTTTGATGCCCTAGCAAATCTATATGAAAAGAAGGCTCCAACTCATAAGAGGATATTGAAGAAACAACTATGTACATTAAAGATGGGGAAGGATGAAACTATATCTACCTTATTTTCCATTGCTCAAACAAGAGATCAACTTACAACAATTGGAATTGCAGTGGATGATGATGACCTTCTACAAACTAGAGTTAATGACCTCCTTGACTCATGGGAGACATTTCTCTCTTCGGTCAATGGAAGAGAAGTTCAACCTAACTTCGAGAGATTATGGCATGATTTCTCGGAAGAAGAGGGTAGACTCAAAAGCATGAATGATCCCTCAATGATAAGAGACTGTTCTCTTTCAGTCAAAGCCAAGATATGGAAGAAGTTTCCTTAGCACAAAGGAAAAGGTAAGAAACCCCAAGGTAAGCAATCTCACTTCCACTCTCATTTATCTAAAATAAGATGCTTTAACTGTAAAAGGCTAGGTCATTATGCAAAATACTACAGGAACCCTCCTTCACAACAGAAGGAGAGAGGCAGGTTTCATTCTTAAATTGCAACCGAGGAAGTACAACCTCAAAGAAGAAGAACTAGGGCAATGACTAAAGAGAAAGAACAATGTCAAGAATGTTATCTTATCTCAACCCTCTCTGACACTGTAACCAAGTCAGAAGATGTTTGGTTAGTGGATAGCGGGGCCTCCAAACACATGATAGGCTTCAGACAGAATCTTGTAAATTATCGGGATAAGAAGATCATTGTGAAGTTATAATTGGGTGATGATGGCACCTATGACATCAAAGGGTTTGGATCAACATTTTTTCAGATTTAGACAGGTAATGTATTTCATATCGATGAAATTCTTTATGTTCATGGATTAAAGAAAAATCTCATCTCAACTCCAGTGCTAGAAAGAAAAGGGTACTTAGTAGCTTTCTCCAAAGGGAAGGCTCTCATGTGGCCCTCAAATGGGAGTTTGAGCTCAACCATGACAATCGGAACTCAAGAGAGTGGACTTTACAAAATCATTGGTCAAGGTGTTCAAGCATTAGCTCATGAGATGATAAACCCTTGCGAGCTATGGCATAGAAGGCTTGGGCATTTCAACTACAATGTTCTCCCAGGTTTGCAAAAGATGGTAACAAGTATGCTAGTTTTTTCATTTGAGCATGATAGTGCTTGTATAGGCTATGCTCTCGGTAAAAATACAAAGAAAGCTTACCCTCATAGTAATAGAAAAACTAATGGCATTTTAGATCTTATTCATTTTGATATTTTTGGACCTGTGACTGCTCCGTCAATGAATGGTTGTCTTTATTATATCATTTTTATTGATGATTGTTCTCATAAAACTTGGATTTATTTTTTGAAAACTAAAGATGAATCTTTCAGTAAATTCCAGGATTTTAAGAATCTTGTTGAGAATCAGATAGGTAAGCACATTCATGTTTTCAAAACAGACAATGGAAAATAATTTGACTCCCACAAGTATGATGATCTTTGTCGGTCTTCAGGGATTAAGAGGGAGTTGATTGTGCCTTATAATCCCCAGAAGAATGGGGTTGCAAAAAGAAAGAACACGACGATTTGTGAAGCAACCAGAGCCATGATGTATGATCACAATCTACCATTGTCTCTTTGGGACGAAGTTGCAAGCATTGCAGTCTACATTTAGAACAACTGTCCTCACAAATCCCTCGAAGATAAAACTACAGAAGAAGTCTTCACCAGTAAGAAGCCTCCAATTGACCATTTGAGAATATTTGGCAGTCCAGTCTACATTCATATACCTAAAGAAAAGAGGACTAAGTTAGGACCCTCTGGAAAGAAAGGAACTTTTGTGGGATACAGTGAGACCCCAAAATCATATCAAATTTATGTACCAGGGAAAAAATTCATTAAGGTCAATAGAGACGTGACTTTTCATGAGGAATCAGTGTTTTTTATTCCAGAGAACTTCCATGTGATACATAGGAGCAGGAAGCTCCATCCCCGGAACCTTCAGATCCACCACTACCAAATGAGCAGAGGGAGGAGACCATAGAGCCTTCAGTGGATCCCATATGGGATTTTGTGGAGTTTCCCTTAGAGAAACCTCATGTTAAAAGGAAGTCATCTTGGTGCCGGGAAATTTTAAAGGAAGCAGAAAAGCATGTAGCACCTAAAGGTACCTTCAGAGAAAACAAGAAACCAGATAAGTACTTCGGCCTGATAGCGCAGTTGAATCTTGTCATTGACTCAGAACCTTCCACTTTTGAAGAGGCCTCCAAACATAAAGTGTGGAAGGATGCCATGATAGAAGAGTACAAATCAATATTAAAGACTGATGTATGGGAAGTGGTCCCAAGACCTCATGACAAATCAGTGGTAACCTCTAAATGGATTTACAAAATAAAGCATGCAATTGATGGCAGTGTTGAAAAATTCAAAGCTATATTTGTGGTTCTTGGATTCTCTCATAAAGAAGGAATTGACTATGATGAGATCTTTGCTCCCATTGCGAGGTGTACTTCCATCAGAATCATTATCTCTCTTGCTTCAGTTTTTTATTGGAAACTTCACCAAATGGATGTTAAGACTGCCTTTCTCAATGGTGAAGTTGAGCAAGAAGTTTATATTGAGTAGCCTGAGGGTTTTGTGATCCATGAGAAAGAATCCCATGGCTGCAAACTCAAGAAAGCCTTGTATGGTTTGAAACAAGCTCCGAGATCTTGGTATGGAAGAACTGACAGTTTCATACAGAGTCTTGGATTCTCCAAGAGTATAGCAGATCTTAATCTTTATATAAAGATTGTGAAGAATCATCCTGTTATCTTGGTTTTATATGTGGATGATATGTTCCTTATTGGAGAGGAACATCTTATAGCTCAAACTAAGAGGGAGTTATCAACAAAATTTGAAATGAAAGACTTGGGTCTTATGCATTACTTCCTTGGCTTAATGGTGTGGCAAAAATCGGGTGAGATCTTTCTCTCAAAAAGCAAGTATGCAGTTGATGTGCTTCATAGATTTGGCATGATGGATTGTAAGTCCATGACCACAATTATGATTTTTAACCTGAAGAAGTTACATGATCAAGCTACAAGCTCAAATCCAGAAGACCCCACCATATATCGTCAGATCATTGGGTCCTTGATGTATCTGGTACATACTAGACTGGGCATTTGTTATGCAGTGAATGCTCTCCACCAGTTCATGTGTGAACCAAAACATATTCATATGGTTGTTGTTAATCATGTTCCTAGATATGTCCAGGGAACTATAGCCTATGGGCTCAAATACACTTCCACTGGAGGGGTAATGCTTCATGGTATTACAGATTCATATTGGATGGGTAGTACAGTGGACCGAAAGAGTACTTTCGGATATTGTTTTAGTTTGGGTTCAGCTATGATCTCCTAGCCCAGCAGGAAACAATGATCCATATCCCAAAGCACTGCAGAGGAAGAATACATTGTTGCAAGTGTTGCTAGTAGAGAAGCAATGTGGCTCAGAAAGTTACTCTCAGATTTGTTCAGTGTTGAGTTGGAACCCATAGTAATCCATTGTGATAACCATAGTTGTATAAAGCTCTCTGTGAATCTAGTGTTTCATGACAGATCGAAACACATTGAGATGAGATATCACTATGTTCGAAACATGGTTAATAAGAACATTCTCAGTATTCAGTATGTTCTGACGATGAAACAAACCGTAGATATTTTGACCAAGCCTTTG
>SNQJ01S0096818.1:24782-56304 GCA_010110895.2 Picea sitchensis
TCGTCAGGGTGGTCCATACCAAACGGCTTGGGTTATTTAGACAACCCCGGACCGGTTCCACTCTCCCAGTTGACGGATGGACTGTTTCGCCCGTCAACAATAGGGTAATTACAATTTTTCACCAAGTGGTATCGAAAATACACAGCTCGCATCCAAGAAATCCTTAAAAGATTTTTGTGATATCTATATACATATATTCACGCAGAGAAGGAACGAGTCCCACGAAGGGGTAACATAAAACCATAGAGCACGAAACTACACAAGATTAAAACTCTATGCATATGCTTACGAGTACCCATTACACATTTGAATGCTAACCCATAAACTCCAGAACATATTTACGAATTACAGAGTTAGTATATCTCACACAGGGTGAAGATTTACGGGATGATCCCACAAATAACAAACAAAAATTGATATCAGTAAATAATGGGTTTAACATTTCTATAACCGTGCATATAGGAGGATGTGAAAGAATACAAACAAATAACTGGTAAAATGTTTATGACCACAAGAGCACCATAATCCACAAAGATTAGCAGAGAATCAGTCAGCCCAGGAGAACTCTAACCCTAGTTTTGAGAACTGTAAAACCCAGAAGATCCAGCCGAGAGGAATTTTTTTACGAAAGAGGTAGACTAATTCAATTACCAAACAAAGTGTTATGCCTAAATTAAAGAGTACAAGGACAATGGAGTATTACATACCTTGCGCAGTAGAGGAACCAAAGTCACGTGGCCTCCTCACTTTGCATTTATTCAGAGCCAAGCCTCCATTATCGTCGACCATGCAGAGCATGGCAGTGTTATCTTGCAGAGCAAAAAATTTCTTCATGCAGAGAACAATCGTTACAATGAGAATTACCTTGGGCCTCGTTAGAGGAGTAATGTGATGGTTACGAGCCAATACTTTGCCATGTGAAACTATGGAGGTGGCAGGGTTACGCTGGATGTGGTGGTTGAGTGTCATTTCCCAGGGAGGTACAGTTCAGGTCGCCATTAAATGGTTTAGCCAGGGTTTAAATGTCGGACTGACATCCTCCATTAAACAGTTTACAAACAAATTTATTGTTGACTCATGATGCCAATGAGTTAAGGTTACGAACTCTGTGTAATGGTTATGCTCACCACTTTAGGTAAAGGGCATACTCCGTATTGTTCCCAACATGTTAAACAACTCAGGATTAACGAAAAGTATCGTTGGGAGGTTGCTAACTATAGGTAAACCATGTAGTTCCCTGTATGCTAAACGATAACGATAGATAACGATATCGTTAGTTATGTCACGATAGTAGCCTATGTATTAAATGCTTATGCAATACAATGAAGAGGTTTGTTGCTATATAGGTTAAACAATATATTTATTCTATAGATAAGTTTAGTGACCTATATGTTAGACGAAATATTTATGCTATGGATCAATTTATACATAGAATCCATATATTATATAGTGTTGTATATTAGCATAAGTATGTTGGTAGAGCTAGAGTAAGGTTATGATCGGTTATGTAATAAACTATTTATATAGTACATTTGTACATGGATAATTTCAACACTATGAGATCCATATGATAGTACATAGTAAACTATGTGAATGCATGTCAAAATGGATAAACATTAATGGTTATGGGTAGACTATGAGATAGTCAATAATATTTAGATTATTGCGCAATGTGACTTTTGCACAGCATAATTTAACATAGAGAGGTAGATATTCTAAGGGCTACGATAAGCCTGGTTACAATTGTGTTAGGTACAAAATAAGCGTAAGTTTTCGAATCCAGTAGTGACGATAAAACTACTCTGCATATAATAAAGCTATGTTTGAACGAATATTGATGAGTCAAGGAGTTTTAATGTTCCTCAACAAAAAAAAAATGTTTTGGGAAATTTGGGGTACATTACATATGGTATCAGAGATGAAGGTTACAACACTTGGACCTCAGGGCAAGGCCAAATTAGTTAGTTATTTTGTTTTTTTCTGTTAAAGAAAAACTAAAAATTATGTTTATTGTTACAAACAAAACATTTTGGTTTGTTGCGATAATGGCAACACAGAATGAAGAGGAGATCAGACTTGAATAAAATCTCGATTAAGGACCTCCTAAAGAAACTGGACATAATAGCGAAGGAAGTTCAGCTAGCCAGTTTTTGGAAACAATGAGGAACCTTATCATGGAATTACAAGTGTTCAAAACAGATAATGAAAAGATGAAAAAGACACAGGAAGACCAACAAGAAATAAATGAAATGTTGTTGCACAATATAGTAACAAAGAAGATCCCAAAAGACAACGACAAAGAGGAAGAAGTCAACAAAATATCCTCTAAAAATTCTGGTCATGAAACAGAAAACGAGAATAGTTCTTCCGAAGGAAAACAAGTGGAAGGAAACAAATCAGCCATAGGAAGAAAAATAAAACAAGTGGATCACCTGGAAGGTGAATTCAAGAAGATAAAACCATCCACCTTTGACAGAGAATCAAGGACGGGTGAAGAGGCTGAAGCATGGTTACTAGATATAAATAAGTACTTCCAGATTTATAACTATTCTAGTAACATGAAAGTCAGAATGGCCATTTATAACCTAAAGGGAAAGGCAAGTATCTGGTGGAAAGGAATCAAATTGGAAAAAGTATTAAAAGAGAAGTAGATGGAATGGTCATATTTCAAGAAACACTTCAAGAAACAATATTTATTAGAAATCTATTACGAAAGAAAAACTAAGGAATTTTATGAGCTAAGACTCAGACAAATGACCATGGACGATCTGATAAATAAAATTCTCAAATTATTGAGATTCGTGTCATACATCAAGGAAGACAAAGTAAAGATACATCGATTCTTAAGCTGTCTACCACAATCATACAAGGACATAATTGAATTTGACAATCTCAAGACTTTAAGTGAAGTATTTAGAAAGGATCGGATGTGCTATGATCAGTACAAACAGAGGTATGAAATTTCCAAGGCATGGAATGACAAGAAACATGACAAAATGAGTTAGTGGAAGAAAGGCTTCCAACCAACCCCTTTTCGGAATATGGAAAAGAACTTTCAAAAGAAATATTTTCATTCCAACAACCAGAATGCTCAAGGGTGAGGTAGATCAGTTTATCTGGGAGTCAAGAAAGTTGGGGACAACCCCAAGGAACCATTAAAGTATTGGGAGTGTGGAGAACCTCACTTGAGGAGGAACTGCCCATGTTTAACTTTGACAACAGGAACTATAGTCCATAACTTGCAAGAATCCTCTACATTAGGAGATATGGGCATAAGCATGCACATAATTAATGTAGTTGTATATGGCAGACAAGTTCATCATCAATCCACTATCATGGAGGTTGAAGGTAAAATTCATGATAATTGCATTTCTATTTTAATTGATCCAGGAGCTAGTCTGAGTTATGTTGCTCTTGGTTTAGTTGAATTAAACAAGCTCAAGAAAGTAAAGCATGCTAAGTCCTGGCTAGTACAATTAGCAATGGGTACTAAGAGAAAAGCAATATATTTCATTTCTAAATGTGAACCCAATATAGATGGCCAAAGTACAAAGTTAAATTTGAATGTCTTACCTTTGGGATCTTATGATATAATCATTGGAATGGACTAGTTAGAGAAACATAAAGTAATTTTGAACTGTTACGAAAAAACACTTACTTACAAAGACGAAAAAAACATAGTTAGGACAATACAAGGGATCAGAAAACTAGTTTCAATTAGGAAGATATTAGCCATGCAGTTTAAGAAATGTATGAATAAGGGTTGCCAAATTTATGTTATTCAAGTAACTAATCTATTTGAAAAGGAAAATAAACCCAGTCTAGAAGACTTTACAATCCTACTTGGGTTTAGAGATGTATTTGTGGACAAAATACCAGAACTAACTCCAAGGAGAGAGATAGATTTCTCTATCAATCTACGGCCTGGATATGCCCCGATATCTAAGGCACCTTATAGAATGAGTTTACCTGAATTAACAGAGCTAAAAATTCAACTGCAAGACCTGTTAGATAAAGTGTATATCATACCAAGTGTCTCGCCTTGGGGAGCGTCGGTTATTTTCGTTAAAAAAAATATGCTACTTTAAGGTTATGCATTGATTATCATCAATTAAACAAGATGACGATTAAAAATAAGTATCCTCTACCCAGAATTAATGACTTGTTTGACCAAGTGGGAGGAGAAAAGATTTTCTCTAAGTTATATTTAAGGTCTGGTTATCACCAAGTCAAAATAAAGGACGAAGATATAAATAAAACAACTTTTAGAACGCTATAGAGACACTATGAGTTTGTCATAATTATGTTTGGCCTCACTAATGCACCAACAACCTTTATGTGTTTGATGAATAGTATTTTCAGTCAGTATTTGGATAAATTTGTATTGGTATTTATCGATGATATTTTAGTTTACACGAAAATGGAATAAGAACATGAAGAACATCTAAAAATAATATTACAGACCTTAAGGAAACACAAGTTGTATGCAAATTTTGACAAATGAGACTTCTACCAAAGAAGAATACAGTACCTAGGACACGTGATATCCGAAGAAGGTATTGCAGTTGACCTAGAGTAGATAAGAGGCATTATGGAATGGCCTATCCCTAAGGATGTAGATGACATCAGATCATTTATGGGAATTACTGGTTACTACTGCATATTTATCGAAGGATTTACTAAGATCGTGTATTCAATTACATCTCTACAGAAAAAGGGAATAAGGTTTACTTGGTCACAAAATTGTTAGGACAACTTTAATAAACTAAAGGAACTATTAACTACAACACCTATTTTAAGGGTATCATATCTTGACAAAGACTTTACAGTTTGCGTGGATGCAAGCAAAGAAGGTTTGGGAGGTGTCCTAACTCAAGAGGGGTACGCCATATGTTACGAATTACGTAAGCTAAAAGAACATGAGCAGAACTATGTCACACATGATTTGGAGTTAGTAGTTGTAATTCACGTGCTAAAAATGTGGCAACATTATTTAATGGGGATAAAAGGTTTGCTGCTAACTCCATGCAAGGCAAGGTGGTGTGAAATTCTTATTTAGTGAACCGGATCTCAATGCAAGGCAAGCGAGGTGGCTGGCCTTCTTGAGTGAATTTGATTTTGAAGTAAGATGCATCAAAGGCAAAGAAAAAAAAGTTTCATATGCCCTAAGTCGAAGGACTAATGTAATTTTTGAGATAAGTATTAGCAAAGCATAAAACGACATCGAACAATGAATAAAATATGCAAGCTGTAATGGAGAAAAATACATCAAAACAGTAGAAACATTTCAAGCAAATGCAAAAACATTGGATAAAACAGATCTGAGTTTGGATAAAAATGGATTGCTAAGGTTCAAAAAAAGATTGTACATACCTAATTATGTTGATTTAAAGTCAACAATTCTGGATGAATTACACAAAAATCCATATTCTGGTCATCCGGGATACCAAAAAATGATTACAGACTTCAGAAAATTGTTTTATTGGCCTAACATGAAAAGTGAAACAACTGAATACTTATCTAAATGCTTAGATTGTCAACAGGTAAAGGTTGAACATCAACATCCAACCGACCTACTACAACCTCTACCTATATTGCAATGGAAGTGGGAGATTATCTCGCTGGACTTCATCACAGGTTTCCCTAAGACTCAAAAGAAAAATGATTCGACTATGGTAGTGATCGATAAACTTAGCAAATCTGCACATTTTATACTTGTGAAATCTACTTATAAATAAATTAATATCGTTTAAATATTTATGAAGGAAACATTTAGATTGCATGGAATTCCTAAAATGGTGATTTCAGATAGTGATGTCAAATTTACCTCGACGTTTTGGAAGGAATTGTTTGTAGGGTTGGATACTAACCTGAATTTCAGCACAAGCTACCATCCACAAATGAACGGGCAAACCGAACAAACAAATCAGATTGTGGAATACATGTTATGAATGTATGTGAGAACGAAACCAACTAAGTGGGAGGAGTACCTACACTTAGTTGAATTTGCTTACAAAAATGGTTATCATACATTAGCTAAGATGCGTCCCTTTGAAAAACTATACGGAAGGAAATGCACAACTCCGATTAGCTAGGATAATCCAGTTGACTGACTTATGATGGGATCAGAAATTCTCTAGGAAATGGAGAAAATGGTAAGAAAGGTACAACATAATTTAAAAGAGGCACAAGAAAGACAGAAAAGCTACATAGATTTAAAATGGAGACACTAGGAATTTCAATTTGGGGACCATGTATACTTGAAATTCAAAGCAAGGAGAAGCTCTATAAAGCTAAGAAATTGTTCAAATTTTGCGTCAAGGTTTTGTGGCACCTTCGAGATCTTAGCTCAAATTGGACCTGTGGCATATCAACTTGCACTTCCTGCAAATTTAAAAGTTCATAATGTTTTTCATGTTTCTTTAATGAAAAAGTATATTCATGATCCTACTCACAGCATTGATTGGAACATGGTGCAGGTAGAACCAGAAGGCGAGTTCTAAGAAGAACCTATGTGCATTCTGGAAAGGAAAGAAAAAGTACTACAGAACAGAGCCATCACCCAGGTAAAAGTGCAATGGAAGCACTTTAGTCCTGAGGAGGCCACTTGGGAATTGGAGGAAGATTTGTAGAAATATTATCCAACCCTATTTTGAGAGAGGAATGAACATTGAGGATAGTGTTGTACTTAAGGGGGAGAGGATGTAATATTCCCAAAAATAATTGATTATTAAAGTCTAAGTGTACTTGGGAATAAATTTCCATTTTTGGCAAATTTGGATTTGGAATTGTTGGAAAAATATTTGACTTTCCCAACTAACTTCTTTGATTGTGACACATGTAAAAGATAAAAATATTTATAAATTAAATGCTGGAAGACAAATGGAACAACTAGGTTAAAAACAACTGACCATGACTCCATGAGTGGGGAACATATTTGAGTTTCCTTAGGGCTGATTTTTACAAGTGGAAAATGAGGGATTTGACCACTAGAAGCCCCTAAAAATCAAGGATTTTTAAAGCTGTGAATTTCCCAAGGAGGGAAGGAAAGACCTAGGCACAAGATGCATATAAATACAACATATGGAGGAGGCATGGTGTTGCTTAGTATGTTGGAGAAAGGAAACTACTTGTTGTTATGAACACTGTTAGTGTGAGGCAAGGGAATTTATGATCTGTGGAAGGTAACTTTAGCAAAGGAGGATCATTTCAATTCGCCCTTATGGAATAATGGTCAGGCTAGGGGGTGAACAAAGCAAGTAAACTGGTTGTTCTGTTCTATGGTTGGGTGGAACATGGTTGTTCCATTTGTGTCCCAACATCATATTCATATATGTACCTTTACTTATTTTCTTGTTAATATTTTGTTGATTATTAGTTGTCAGGAATGAGATGGTTTATTTGATGATTGTTTATACATATATATATGTGCTCACCTGGCAGAAATAGAAGAACTAATGTAGTTTCTAATTACCAATGAAATAAGGTTGTACATATATAGATAATTGCATATATATACATATATGTAATCATACATAAAGAAATGAGAGAACGGTTGTATGTTCCTAATAATATTTAAGTAGAGTTATGCATATACATAAATGATTTTGTATACTTGTATATATATAGGTGTTCAAGCATAAAGGAAAAATAAGACTGCTACCATGTTCATATTAACCATCGAATTGGATATATATATATATATATATACACATGATGATTTACTATTTCAGATCTATACAAGTACCATAAGAAATAGATGGAACGAATAACGATCATGTTCTATATAGTTTACATATTATTTATGTTTATAACCACATAAAACAATGATTCAATAGTCTACAAATGCATGCTACAGTAGTTGTTACATTAACTGAACCTTGTTCAAAATGGTTTCAAAAACCTGTATATTCAATTGAAAATAAATTACAAAAGAACTTATGTGTCCATGAAACCATGGTTCAAATTTTTACAGTGGAGTACCCTAGGGAAAGGACTCCATTACCACTAGTAGACATAATCTAAGAAGTATTGCTTAAACACCAAGATTAGAACTCGAATACCTTTTTGAGCAAGAAGGCTTTCCTTGATATGTTTCCATCGAACTGTATAAACCTACAGAGATAAAGAGTAGGGTTTAGTAAACTATATTATCCTTTAAAATGGAAATTACTTGTAATGAATGAGATAAAACAATACTTATCTTTAGTTCGATGAAGGACCAAGTCTCCAATGGATCTTGTGCGACAATCCGTCCAAAACCAAAGGTGAGGGGTGGATCCATAACTTAGCTGATGGGTACCCTCACAAAAAAGAATCAGGGCCCCATCATCAATTAATGTAATCTGAGTATAATTCTTTTTCTATGCACAGAATACAAGCTACAATTTATACAACAATAAAATAAATATACAACTTATGAATCATATAGGAATAAAGAAAATATACAAGTTATGAATCTTATAGTGATAAACAAAATATACAGAGCCTAAGTCACGATTTACACGACGCTGTCTAAAATACTTAGAATGTAAAAATAATTAAGTCGGATAATCTCATAGGGTGCATCTATGAATTCCCATATATGTAAATATCAATATACATGCACAGAGAATGGAATTCCGAGTTATAATTTCGCAGTGTAATCACAATTTTTTCCACAGAGCCAGTCAATTGAAAAGCAAAAGACATGTACAGAGTACGAATAATGCCTAACCTTTTACTATGTGTAATCTGGAATTAAATTACGAATTGATATATATATATATATATATATATAACAGTGAAATCTATGAAATAGAGGATCAATGGTGACCGATACAGGTTCACTATAGGAATTATAGAATGCAAATTCTTGAACAGAGGGTCAATATTACGGGTTATACACATACCTACAATATATAAAACACAGAAGGTAATTTATGCAAACAAAGAGTTAAAATTTTTCGATACGTTTATCACTGTACAAGTGACGAGGGAAAATTTAAAAACAGAGGGTTAATGCTTATCATGTAGATATTGTTGTAGGGAACCTAGATGGTGAATCACGATCATACGGTTAACCTTTAACATATTCATAGGGTGTGAATTAGGAAGATCACACATAACAGATTTTTGGCTACACTTATATGCATAGGGTAATTATGATTTTTCACCAAGTGGTATCGAAACTACACAACTCGCATCCACGAAATCCTTAAAGGATTTTTACGATATGTACATACATATATTCACGCAGAGAAGGAACGAGTCCCATGAAGGGGTAACGTAAAACCACATAGCACGAAACTACAAAGGATTAAAACTCTATGCATATGCTTACGAGTACCCATTACACATGTTGGAACACATATAATCCTGAACTTTTGAGCTTTACATTCTCCACCTCATGAAAGTATAATCTTTCCCAAAACAGTAACTTAGAAAATAAATTTTGAATTTTAAATCAAATTCATTTTTGGTTAATTTGTAGTAAGGCACACATGATATTCGTCGTTGATGAAGTTCTTCTGTTTGATCGAACGATCCTAATATCTCTGGAGTTTTGTAGCCACCTAATTGTTAAAGAGGTAAATCATTAAAGGTTTCTCCAGAGCTTCGCGCTTTGGAAATTTCGATAAGTCTTAATGATAAAATCCTTGAAACCCGAAAGTGTGTGTTCATCACTTTTCCTAAACCTTTAAAGGACACAAGTCATAGTACATGTGTATCTTTTAAAATCTTCCCTGATTTGACACATGGCACCCATTTCTGACATTTTCATTTGAAGATTCATATGATTCCAAGTAACACATGGCACCCCCCTTTTCTCAACACGTCATCTAGAATGATGTCATCTGTGACATGTCACTACGGAAGATGACCCTTCAGAAATATAACAAAGAACTAATTCACAAATCCACGAAGCACTAAAATGCAGAAGTATTAAACTTTAATTAATTAATTTAATCATGGTCAAGAGATAATTATTGAATTCGCACTTTGGGGTTCGGACATTTACCCTTCATCATATACTAAAATATCTGAAGTCTGAATTTCCGAAGCACTTAAAGTTAAATATGATTAATTAAAACTTAAAAGTGATTATCAGATAATTAATCACTTCGCAGTTTCAGGTTTCGGGGATTTCTTCTCGAGCTACATTTAAAAGCTGTGAAGTCCAAATTTCCAAAACATTTGAAGTTAACACACCTTTTTAAACATAATTAATTAAGGTTTTAATAGAGATTATCTAGGGATTAACCTCCGTAGATTCGGGATTTGGGAAATTCTCACTCTGCCTCATCTAAAACTCCTGAACATGAACCGCCGAATATTAATGACATTTATGACCAATTAACGTTAATGATTCAAAGGTGGATCACGGATCGACAGGTATAGGTTCCCATTAAAATTAATAAGTTTTCCATCAGTAAAAGATATACTAGAATCAATGCATCTGATGTGAATAAAAACACTCTGATTTTCAATTCATTTTCACTTTTTGCAAACTAGTAAGTTTTATCCGATTGAGAAGCTCACACAATTCCTCTGCAACAGGTAACCTCATTTTGTTCTCTCAATATCATGGAACCACAGAATATGATGAAGAAGACTGAAGTAGTTGGTGAAGGTTCAAATCCAAACGCAGACGTTCTGTCGGACACTACGCTGTGATCTATAGATTCTGTCAAATCTTGGACACATATGTTCGAGGTTCTAGAACATGAGATTATAAACTACCCAGAAGATTCTGGTGATGAAGTAGACGATACTCATGAAGTTAAAATAAGAGAGATAGCCCAGTCAAAGCTACACAAGATAGTTGCAGGGTCGAGACTCATGTTGTATAACGACATGATAAGCTGGGCTTTGGAGAATATCAACGTCCAAACCAGGAGCATCGCCAACCACCAGCAAGTTGTTGTTCATTCTTTCCGACCGGAACACCTCCAAGTAATGTATAATCTATCTCCCAATCCTAAATATAATTACAATGATGCATTTATGTTGGTATTTGAGCAATAGGAATGCATAGAATACGACAAGAGTTATCCTAATATATTCAAGTTCTGGTGGGGGAACCCAGAGAAGTTCAGGGCCAATTATCATGGCATGTATGCCACAACGTCATTGGACACTCACTTGATTTACATATCCATGATTCTCTGTACATTGTTTGGGAAGAAGAGTCCTACTCATTTCCCGGTGGAATGGGTATCTATCATGCACGAGGTGGTCGAGGACTACACTTTTAATTGGGCCAAAATATTGTCGGACAACTTGTCCAAAGAAATTACTAAATACAAAATGGAAAAATCAAAGGGTCAGCCCGCCCCTTTCTATATGTCTACATATGTCATGGACTCCATCTGTTTCATGGCTCCTTTCCCACTGATGAATTGGAGCTATACCCCGACCAATACAGAGCCTATTCACTTCTACCATTCCAAACTGTGGGAGGAAAAGGAAAAAGATTTATTTTAGGAAATCTATCACAATGTAGTGGTGCATGTTCATATAGCCCTATATGGTCAACCCCCACCTCGAATTTTAGACAGGATTATGGGAAATATGGGAAAACTAGAAGATTGGTTAATTGAAGAAAACTTCTCTTATATCAGGGTTTTTGGATGCTCAGTTCCTCCCCATGCTCTCCCGCGGTTTTTACTAGACTGACTGGTGTGCATGGAAGTAGCTTACCGAAAAGTAATGGGAGGCATCAGTAAGGAGTTGAAGGAAGCCCAGAAAAAGTTATGGCCGACTATTCCTATCCAGGTCAGCATGTTTTCACTATTTGATTTCAGACACTCCAAAGTGGAGGCTTCCACTTTGGATGATGTCAGATTGGTCGACATTGAATTCAAAAGGCACGAACCACACAAAATTGTGGAGAACCACCTGGCCTAATTCAACATCAAGAGATATGTGCATGAAAAATCCCCACATGAAGAAATATTCAGGGGGGTTAGATCTTATGAAGAGATACTGGGAAGATTCCAAACCCTTTCCCGAGATCAACATGATAGTTTCCTTAGTTTCCAAAGACACAGGCGAAATAGTTTGGCAAAAATATTACAAGGAGAATTTATAGTCGCTCCTCATGGATAGGAATCTATACCTCTAGGTTTCAGGCTAGGGTACTCTGGTAAACATAATATTGAGTAAACCCCAAAGAGCTCTGAAGTTTTGACCCAGAAATTAGAAGCTTCATTATCAATTCCACTAGGCCCTCAGGAAACGACTCAGCTCAAAGCCTTCCTAAAGCAAGGGTAGGATGCATCTCCTTCGACACTAGCCACACCTGCTGCCAATACAATAGATAAACAATAGTATACAAAAATCGATACTCCTATTAAGTCATTGACACCTCTGCAATCTAGCTTCGAAATCGTAGTTCTAAAATCATTTTTGTAAGTGATCTTACCCCAATATTTCCCGAAGAGATGCCTCCTTTGGATTTCTTCTTTAGCAAGAAACAAAGGCCCATTGTCAAAAGAGAATCACACCAGAAGGACAGGGTAATAACCAAAATGAAAAGGATGTTGTATGATGGAAATGATCATGCTGATTCAGAATTCATGAAGGAAGTTGTAGGTTCATTAGGTGCCTTTGCCATTGAAAACCAATGGTTTGTGAGGAATTTGGCAGAGAAACTAAGACAAAAAAGATTATTAGTGGGGAAGTTGCAATATTAATTACTAGCCATGGAAAAGACTGTAAAGAATAAGATGAGCCAAGACTTTGAGAAAATCAGAGCTCATGATCGACATTAAATCCAACAGATGCAGGCTAACCTCGAAGAGATCCATAGAAATTCATAGACCAACCAGGGTCAAATCACTCAACGTGATGAATTTATAAGACAACTACAAGTTATATTGAAGGTGACTGAAAGTGTCTCGATAGACATTCCGCCCTTCCAAATTCAAGCATTGGAAATAAACGAAAAACTGGAAATGGCCCAGCAGGATATTTTTATGAAGGTTGATGCCATATAGAAGTGATATCAGGTAGTAGACATTGCTCTGAAGGATGTCTATATCAAGGAAAGAGAATCTCACTTATCCCGGGATAAGTTTCAAGAATCCATCGTATTGGCACAAAAAGATAATATCCCTAATTTTCCTCGACTTTCCCCTTCTGAACAAATAAGAGGTGATATGGCCCTGAAGGCGTGGGAAACAAATTTGGCAAAGAGAAAGAGATTAGCCATGGAAGTAAAGGACGTTTTCCAAGAAGCATTATCATCATTAGACAAGAGACTGGTTGATTTTGAGGGAAACAGTATTGTAGAGGCCTTGGGGAAAATCGATATTGAAATGAACCATCATAATTCTAGAAAGAGAAAAGAGGAAACTCTGGAAGCCATTCAGGAAATGAGCCAGATTGACCTTCTTAAAATAAATAAATGGATAGTGAACCCAAGTTCATAGTTCTAGGCCTTAGCTCAAGAAGTGAAAAGAATCCAAAAAAGGTTACCTCAAGTGGAAAGGAAATTATATACTTTTGAGGTGAATGAAACAATTGAGCCATCAAAGTTGGTGGTGGAATTTTTAGATAGATGCAACCAATGCATTGAGCATGGAAAATAAAGCATAGTTGTGAGAAGGTAAGAAAATGGCATTACATTACTGAACATGGCTTGAGGGACATATGGCAACAGAACTACAACGACTAAGATATTATGCCGAATTATTAAGAAGAACAGAAGACAGACGTATCTAGCCTAAATGAGCGAGGAAAGGAAGTGTTTCTGCCAGAAGACAAAGAGATGGAGGGGAATACCAACAAAGCTCATCACATTCTACACATTGTTGTCCTATTTCAAATATTTTCTATTTTTATTATAAGAAGTCCAACCGTTTTGAGTTGTGATAGTTTTGTATAAATACATAGATTCAAGATCTATTAAAGGTTACTTCTTGCCCGATGTAATAGAGAAAACTATCCTTTTGAGTATTAATAACAAGTGCAGACAAAGATTCCAAATTCTGTTCATTTTGAGTTATGTGTTTCTCTTGTATTTCCATATCTCTGAATTTCTTTATATAATTCCTTGATAAGTGATTGATTGCAATTTAGTATCACAACAACTGTAATCATATTTTCTCAGTAATTCGTTAAGTAAACAGTTTTTCCTCTATAATTGTTGTAAGTAATACAAGACCTGCAAGCTATATGAATTACCACATTTTATGTCTTGTTCAAGGGTGCACTATCCACTTTTCTTCTACTGGAACAAGTTGAGACTCTTCAGTAATTGATGCCTTGCTTTGTTTAACAATTTTGTAAGTTTCTTCCACACCATTCGATATTATAATTGTGACTCAGAAAATGAAATACGATATGTGTACTTTCCTATTATTAATTTCATTTAAGGATCTTTTCTTATACAACTAAAGGTAGAAAAAACACTCTTTAAAATAGTCTCTTTAGATTTTCCTGATGTCTGACTTTACTCTTTGAGCCTTAAGTTTGATCTCAGGAACAACATCATTTTGGCGTTGTTGTCGGGGATGGAGAAACGAAATTATTTTTTCCTGGGAAAACGATAAGGTAAATTTCTATCTTTGATAGTGAACAAAGATTGAATACATAACTAAGGCTTATTTTTATTTTTCACTTGGTGACTCCACCGTAGATAAAGCCAACATTCGGTCGAAAGAATACCAGAAAATATCCAAACAAGAAGTGTTGGCCCTTGACGAAGTTTTGAGGAAACATTGGTCGTGTTTGACCACTTTTGGGACCTCGACATGTTGGTTGAAGATGGAGCGCTAGGTGGAGCTGATATCGTGGGATCTCACTTATTTTGCGGACTTGTAGACCCATCAAAGGGTTTACCTTGGTTTATGTAATGGGTTATGGGATGTCAGCCCATGGGTTTACCCATGTTTAGGAATTTTTGTAAAAGTATATATAGGAAGGAATGTAATGTAGAAAGTAGTAGAATCTTAGTGCAAGCAATGTAAGAAGTTTGGTTGGTTCACTATGTGCATGATATGATAGTAAGGCTTTGTGCCTTGACCTAATTTTGGGAAGGAGGATCTAGTGTGCAATGTGCAGATCCCATGTCATCTGCGGAGTTTGGCTCTGTGGCTTTGTGCACATGAGCAGATGAATGTAAGGATATTGAATACTAATAAAGAAAGAAGAAGAAGTTGTTGGTGGACGTAGCCCCACAACAGGGTGAACCACATATATCATATGTCTTGATGTGCTTTGTGTGATGTGAATAATGTTGTTTATCTGTTTAGTTTTGTTGTTATAATGTATGATGAATGCATCTAATTTTTTTGCTTAGTGCTTAATGGTATTAAATATAAATGAATGCTAGATATAAGCTAATTCTATGTGCTAAGTGATTGAAAGTGCTTGATCTTTATTATTACTGCGTTGATCTGTAATAAGGGTTTAATCTGCAATGTGAATGAGACTCATGAACTAATGCATATGGTTGGCTAAGTTCTCTGCTAAGTGTTGTAATCACATATCTGTGTCCCATCTTGGTTGTAGATACCTGAGTCCTACAACCCCCCTGCCTCTACCTCGGGTGAGACTTCATCTTCTTCGCAGGCGTTGCCGAAAGGGTTGGCAATTAGGGTTTTTTTGGTGCGTTGTTGAAGCGTTGAACCCTGGTTCTGCCCCTGTGCTAACAAATGGTTCCGTTGTTGAGACCTAAAACTGTGATTGTTGGGAATTGAAGAAAAGATAAAGCTATGTACGTAGATCTATTGTTGTAGTGTGCAGTATTCTACTTGACTTGCGAAGCTCTGTGCTAAGAAAGAAACTTGATCTGAAGAAAAGAGGTAATATCTTAAAGTTTTGTGCTTTGGTAAGGGTAAGATAAGTGGAAATTATTTCTTCGAAAGAATGAATATAGGCATGTTTGATAGGTTTTGTCCTATTCTGAAATATAGGCCACAGTTATAAGAAAGAGTTGATCTGAATAAATTTGATAGAAATAGAGAAATATATGTTATTCCTATGCATATAAACAATTTTTGGACTAATAAGTGGATGCAAGAACCTAGAAATATTTTTTTGCAGATTGAAGTTCCATCACCGTGATCCCAGTGCGCAGTACAAGAGAGGCTGGGGATCATTTAAAATAAAGAGAGGATTGACACTATGTTATAATTGAATAAGAACGAGACATCTTGCTAAGGAATTCCCTGGTACAGGTCCCATTTGTCTTTGTTGCAAACTTAGTGGTCATGAGGTTGAGGATTGTCCACGAATGATTGCTAAAGTTGAAAAGATGAACATGGGACAATAAAACTATAAATAAGGTCAAGAGACTAAGGATATTTTAAACAATCATAAAGAGAAAGAGTCAAAGACTATGTTAGTATAGTTAAAAGAAGTAACAGATGATGACAAAGACATCGTTTTACCAAAGATCCTGAAAGAAAAACATCGCATAGTTACAATAATAGAAGAATTCGACATCGACTGTGTATTGGATGAAGAAACACATGTGAATATTATTCTATAAAGCACTTGGGAAATTTTGGAAAGGCCTGCTATGATACCTTCATTGGGAAGGATAGGCTTGTTTAAAGGAAAAATGATAACCCTATGTGGAAGAGTTACTGATATACCTATGATTTCTCATGAAACATCAACTGAAGAAGAATTTGAAGTCATTAAATTTGTTGATAACAACGCCCATTTCCACTTTTGTTAGGAAAGACTTGGATCGAGGAGGATCATATCAGAAGGAAAGAAGAGGAGGAAGCCACAGAAAAGAAAAATCAAGAACTAAGGGATCTCATAGCTAGAAAAATAGATCGACTAATAGAAGAACGAGAAGATGAGTCAAAGCAGCAGAACGCAAGAGAATTANAAGGTTGAAAGAACACAAAAAGGTTTGAAGGACCTGTCCATGAAAGAAAGAAGAATACCTACCCTGGAGTTAATAAGGGAAGAGGTATTACCTTTGAACCCTTTGAAAGAACATCAGTAGTGCTTTGTGTGATGTGAATAATGTTGTTTATCTTCTTAGTGTTGTTGTTATAATGTATGATGAATGCAACTGATGTTTTTTCTTAGTGCTTAATGGTATTAAAGATAAATGAATGTTATATCTAAGCTAATGCTATGTCCTAAGTTATTGAAAGTGCTTGATATTTATTATTATTTTGTTGATATGTAATAAGGGTTTAATCTACGATTTGAATGAGACTCATGGACTAATGCATATGGTTGGCTAAGTTTTTTGCTAAGTGTTGTAATCACAGATCTATGTCCCAGTTTGGTTGTAGACACCTGAGTCATGCAACCCCCCCTGCCTCTACCTCGGGTGAGACTTCATCTTCTTCGTAGGTGTTGCCGAAAGGGACGGTAGTTAGGGTTTTGTTGGTGCGTTGTTGAAGAGTTGAACCCTAGGTCTGCCCCTGTGGCAACAATAAGAAGACCACACCAATGTAGATCTCGAGAAGTTGTTAAAACCAAAGGGATACCTAAAACAAACTATTGCATCAGCAGGTAAAGTGTATCAACCCAAATTTTCACAGGTTAATGCTAAGGTTTAGATTGAAGAACTAACCCCTGAAAAGATTTTTAAACAAATACCCTCTATAGAGACGTCAATTATTAAAACCGAGACTACGCTTGAGAATCCAGAGGCAATTGTTCCCGAGATAAAAGTTGAGTTTGACTTGAACGATACTCTTACCTGTAAGAACAGAAGATCCCATTTGATAGCTATCCTCCTTAACACCCTATCGGTTGTATCCTTGCATGAAGTAAAGATTTTAGTTTCCCGAAACTCTGAAGAATAAATTTTATACCCTGATTCATCCCCTATCGGTTCTCCTATATATACATCTTGTAAGTCTGAGGAAACCAACCCATCTTTCCCTTTTCCTCCTCTTATAGACTTTCCATCTCCTAACGACCTTTTTCTGGAACTCCCTTTGCCACATCCTGAAGTAGTCAAAAGGTCCCCACTTCAGTCCCTCGAAGTTTTTGAAAATGCTTTTTTTAGTTTCCGAAGTTTGTCCCCTAGACTTCCAATGGCTGTTGCTATAGGAGGGGGCACCAAAGGTGGTGGTGCCGGAGGAAAAGGAGAAGGTGGAAAAGGTCAAGGAAAACCTCCACCCCCTAGAATCCTTTCCAAGGTAGCTTCCAGATATGCTCCCTTGGTCCTTCCTATTTTCCTTCATGATTTTGCCAAAAACTATATGAAAAACCTACCAAAATTCATGAGAGAAGGAGATTTAACTGCAACCAAACACATAACCATCTTTTATCAGTTTGTTGATATCCTTAGCATCGAACACAAAGATTTTTAATCAAGGCTATTAGTACAAACCTTTGAAGGACAAGTGAGAACCTAGTTCTGATGGATCTCGGTAGGTTCCATACGGTCATATGATGAGCTAAAAAATTCCTTCTGAAGACAATGGGAAAAGAAGAAAGACCATCTCTATTAGTTGACTGAATCTGGGGCTTTAAGAAAAAATAATTTTGAATCAGTCTATTATCACATAAACTTGTCAGAGCCTTAGGATTTTGTGGTTTCTACCTAAGTCTACAAATTTTTCCTGTCTCTCCTCCTTTTGCAGACCCTATCGTAAGTCTTTCTTCTCAGCTTGTAGTTGTTCTTTTGTTTGCTTTCACCCATTTGATTGACCTGTTTTTCCTTGCCGACTTGCCTGAGAAGTATCGGCCATAATCCGTTCTGTTTTCCATAAAATTGATTACTTCTCTCTCTTTTCCTCTGTCGCTGATTCTTTTTGTTTTCCCGATCCCTTAGCCATTCATTCAAGTAAACTACGCAGGTCGCGTTCATGAGAACCAGGTGCAACACTTGAAGCAGTCTAATATCAACTCAAATCAAGAAAGCGAGGAAGATCAACTTTCGGTGGTGGAGGTCCATCAAGAAGATCGGATCAACGACCATCGGGTGATCGAGATCATACAATTGCACCAATTTTAGCATCAAATAGAGGTTCGAAATCGCAAGGTCAATCCTAGCCGTTTGTATGGGGAAGGATGTGTGGCACAAAATTAACATTTCATGGTTTCGCGAGATGGAGTGATCAAGGAGAAAAGTCACCGGAACTCCCGAAATGAGAAATCGTGATAATATCGCAGTAGTTGATCAAAGGAGAGATCTGAACCGATGGATCAACTTTTTGCAATTTCACGAGTCGATAAAGTAGGAGGGTCTTGAAGACTCAAAACACACGAAGTCTCGAAATGATCTTGATCGTCCATTGCAGAAAAATGTGTGGCACGGGATCAACATGGATACGATCATTTCAGGGAACTAAAGTGAGAAATGTCGATGGCCCAAGGTCCTGAAATTTTGATGTTCAGAAGGGTCGTTCGATGCAAAGGGATACGTGTTGCCTGATCCAAACAATCGCGCTTTCGTGACTCAAAAATTTCGGCAGGATCAAAATGCAAGATCACGAAATGCGAAATTTCGAAGCATCTGGGAATTAGGCACATGGTCACAACCCAGGGTCAGATGAAAAGGAGTTTTGCAAAGGATCAAAGTGCCCGAGTTGGTCACAGAGAAAGATCTGTGTGACCTCAAGGTGTCATAATTGACTCGAAGGAGTCGTGGGCTCACCTGGAGAATTCATGGGTGTTGGGTGTCAGGCCTCGCCCTGATCTCGATGAAAGTAGTCAATTAAAATGGGGAAGGTGGTTGAAACCTTGTTTCACCACTTAAATGGAAAACATTGAAAATTGGCCATGGAGGGAAAACATTCAGCCGAAAGTTCCCCTGCCATGGATTTTCTTGTGAAGCCCATATTGATCTAATCTTGCGTCTGACAAGAGAATGCATGTGCAATCTGACAGAAGGAGATACAGATGCAAATCTTTGAATGTAATAGCTAGGTCACATCTCTCAAGGTGGCGGATTGTTCTGAGTATAAATACTTAGTTTTGATATTTTGTTAAGGTCAATGGTTGAGCTAAGCTCTCGTATTGTAAAGTTTTAATGAAGCCTCTAGTTCTCTAGTTATGCGTGGCCATTTGAGACTTATGGTTTAATGAAAGTCATCTTTCTTATCATCTCTTTGCTTCTGATATTGAAGACTCCCGCATGGGTGATCCAGTCGAGTTGTTGTGATTGTATTGCAATGTATGCCTGATTGCAATATTGTTATGATGTTTTCAGTTTTGTGAAGTTTTGGGTTCAAGAAGATCTTGTATTCGAAGCTTATCTTCCTTAGGCTACTGGAAGACCCGATGTCCATAGCAGACCTCTTCATTTCCTCACCAGTTCTTCCCCCTACTCACCCTTTGCTACAACCTACTGACTGAGTTAGATCAAGACCTCACCTGCTCATGCCTGCCAACACAGTTTTCTAAGTTAAAGCACTATAATCTCGAGACTGCGTCCATTAGACCACCCTTAAATTTATTCATTGTGACATAAAAATGATGGGTATTGGGCTTACCTCTGCCACAATCTAGAGGTGACTTCTGGTGCTAACATTTCTGGCGTCGTTTCTGGGGACAAAATTTAATATTTTCCTTGGGACTGAATGACAAAGCTTACTAGTTATGAAGGTGCATCAGAACATAATACATCAAATATTGCAACTGTGCACCTGGCGACTCCACTATTTCAGTTGTGGCTTCTAGAGGCAGACACATAAGGTCTACTCCACAAATTCCTTTAGAAACACTTGAAGCTGACCCATACAAAATTGTTAGAAAGGGAAAGGCCCCTTGAGAAGGTACTTATTCTATTGAATCGAGTATTTCTGATGATTTTCATTGTCCTCCTTTAAAAACTTCGATAGCTGCTTCTCATTCTCCTATTATACCGTCTGTTGGAGTTTCCCAAAGTTTAAAGTTTGGGAGCGTTCCTGTTGAGTTTCCCCCTCTGGGTCTCAATTTGGAGGAATAAATCCTTGTCACTCCTCTCTCCCATGAAGTTGTACCTTGGTCTAGACCCCAGACCTTGGAATATTTTCCCACTCTAGGTTTTATTACTCCTCCTCTCGTCAGAGTTACTGATTTTGTAGAAAGGGAATCCTCTTTTACTTCAAGCCCTATAGCCTTTTATCCAAATCCTCTATTGTTTTCCTTTCCTCTTGGAATCTCAGTTCCAGTCTCCCCTGTTCGAACCCCTTCCCCTCCTAGTTCTCCTCCACCTATCATCCCTATGGCAGGTGCCAATCCTCCTAGGAACAGAATGAATGCCATAGTGGCTGCAAGATATGCCCCTCTAGTCCCACCTCAGCTAATTAATGCTCTCCCTGTTGGATATTACCTAAATTATATGCTCAAGTTCACAGAATAAGAAGACATAACTGCTGAAGAACACCTTGCTGCCTTCTACAATTATGCATACAATTTGAATATTGAAAATGAAGATGTCTGGATTAGATTCTTTGTCAAGAGCCTTGATGGTGAGGTTAGGAAATGGTTTAGGGGATTGACCCTTGGATCCATTGCTGGGATTGAATCTTTGGATGATGTTTTCTTGAGACAATGGGGGGATAAAAAAGACTTTATGTAATATATTACAGATTTTGGGGCTCTAAAGAAAGAGGAGGGAGAATCTGTCTCTGACTTCTCCAAAATATTCAACAAAATGTACAATAAGATCCCTGCTGAGATAAATCCTACAGAAGCCTCTGCCAATATTACCTATGCTAGTGCTTTTGACCCTAATTTTTGCCTCCTGTTAAGAGAGAGAAGAGCTACTTCCTTGGCTTATATGCAATATGTATCCCTGGAAGTAGAGTCTAACGTATTCATAGTAAACTGACTCGAGAATAAGGTTGATAGGGACATACCAAGGGGATGATCTGAAGCCTCCACATCTGGTTCCTCTACTTCCCCCCCTCAAATGGATGAAGTAACCAAGTTACTAAAATCACATTCAAATAGGATGGAAATATTGGAGGTAGAGGGGAAGTAGACATACATAAATCCTCAAAATGTTGATAACAGAGCCAACTTCAGAAGACCAAACAATGCCCCTCAAATACTCTCGAGAAAGCTTAGAAATAGAGAGAGAGATGATCAGAAGATCCAAACAACTCTCTAAAATAACCTAGTTGTTGATGAAGAGAGGGAGGAAGAAGAGCTTGATCCTGAAATCCATTGTCTTGGAGACACCTCCCCATTTCCCCATTTGACTCAATCTGCATACGAGGAATCCCTCATGAACAGTCAAATAAATGAGCTAAGTAAGGGTGAGAAGGCCAATAATAGTCCCAATAAATACAATCTCAGGTCTAAGAAGAAAGAAGGGAAGTATGACGTCCTTGATTAGACTTCCAAAGTAGAGAATCCTACTAAAGGGGCAGCAAATGACAACAACGAAAAGAAAGCTCAGAACCCCTCACCGATACCCAAAGACCCTATCCCGGAAGTGAGAGAATTTTTTAAGCCCCTTTCCTCCTTTAGCTTTGAGCACGAAATTCAAAAGATCAAAATCCTTGTGCCCCCTTCAGAGCTAGTCAAGAATGAAGATTTCAAAAAATCCCTCTCTAAGTTGTTCCACTCTGAGCCATCTTTCCATTCTGTAGATTCAGTAAATATTCAAGATGAAAATCCAGCAGTCATCTTAGGTCCTATGGTATAAGATAGAGATTATTCATCCACTCCCTTCTATACATCACTGAACATACATGATAAGGTGTTGCATAACTATTTGATGGATTCATGGGCATCTCATAATATTATGCCCAAAACTATCATGGAAGAACTCAAGTTAGAAATAAAAAAGGCTTATCATGATTTGTATTATTTTGATTCAAGCAGAGTGCAATGTCTTGGGGTCATCAAGGATCTGGTCGTGACCTTGTTTCATCTTCCCATGAAGAGCGTGGTCATGGATATCGTGGTGGATGATGTTCCCCCCAAGTTTGGCATGCTCTTGTCAAGATCTTCAATAAAAATACATGGGGGAACCTTGCATATGGACCTAACATATGTTTCCATTCTATTGTTCAGAGGGGAGCATAGGAGACTGTACAGAGAAGCCCAGTTGGCTTACATTATTAGTGATGAAGCAGACCCCAACAATCATCCTATCTTTGCACTCGACATTGATTTGGGATCTAGTTTGTTACAGATCACTGATACTCCTGAAGATCCTCTTGAAATCAGAAAGAAACCCACTTCTTTTCATGAACTACCTCCTCCAAATACTTATGTGTGGAAGATGTTCTTTGATAGAGCCTCTTCTAGGGAAGGTGCTGGTGTTGGAATAGTTTTTGTGTCACCTTGTCAAGAAGCCATACCTTTGTCCGATAAACTAAAATTTGAAGCTACCAACAATGTGGTAGAGTATAAGGCTCTTGTTTTGGGTTTGAGGGATGCAAAATACATGGGAATTGAAGAGATATCAGTGTTTGGGGATGCTGAGTTGATTTCATAGCATATCATAAATATTTATCAGGCCAAACACCCTCGACTAAGATCATATAGAAATGAGGTGTGGGATCTGGTTGACAACTTTTTCCCAGCTTTCAACATTTCATTTATTCCAAGAGAAGGGAATGTCATGGTTGACTCTTTGTCTATATTAGCGAGCAATTTTAGAGTACCTCTGCCACCTAAACTCAGGTATGATGTTGAGGTAATATATAGGCCCTTTGTACTTAACAATATCAAGTATTGGAAGGTGTTCAAGGATGATCTTGAGATCAGAAAGTTTCTTGAGTCTGTTGACGAGTTCTCTGCATTACACATTGATCAGGATCATGATCCTGAAGGTGAGCCTCCCCCTAAAGTATTTTTGAATAAAATTTCTAATCGCCATATTGTTCAGTTGCCTAGCAACCACATTCCCAAAGGACTAGTCCCATTAGAAAGATTGTTCAATGGGAACGATGTGGCAGTAAAGTTTAAAGGCCCAACTGAGGATGTTGATGTAGCTGAATGCAATATTGGCATAGAGGAGGATCCAAAGTTCATCAAGTTGTCAAGCAACCTATTAAGGGATCAGAGAGCCGAGTATACAGAGCTATTAAAGGAATTTGCTGATTTGTTTTCCTGGACCTATGAAGACCTCAAGACATACAACACAACCATCATTGAGCATAAGATCCCATTGAAAGAGGAGGCCAAACCATTTAGGAAGAAATTAAGACAAATAAATCCTATGCTACTGCCTATTATGGAAAAGGAGGTAAATAAGCTATTGGACGCCCAAATCATTGTCCCTTTGAGATATTCTGAATGGGTATCCAACCTGGTCCCTGTGAGAAAGAAAAACGAAGAAATTAGACTGTGTGTTGATTTCATAAATCTGAACAGAATCTCAAAGAAGGACAATTACCCTTTGCCAAAGATGGAACACATGTTGCAAAGGGTGACATGTGCATCTAGGATCTCCATGATTGATGGATTTTTTGGCTACAATCAGATCTTTGTCCTGCCTAAAAACAGAGAAAAGACAGCCTTCACCACTCCTTGGGGCACATTCATGTATGCCAAAATGCCCTTTCAGTGAGCCATGGACATTGCATTCATTGGAGAAAGAGATAAATTTGTGGTCATCTATCTGGATGACATAACAGTCTTCTCCAAATCTGATAAAGAACATTGTCAACATTTGAGAAACGTATTCTCAAAATGCAGAAGGTTTGGTCTCTCCTTAAATCCCAAGAAGTTTGTATTTTCCATGCAGGAAGGAAAATTGTTGGGACACATCGTATCAGCTGAAGGGGTCAAAATTGATTCAAGCAGGGTGGAAGCTATTTAAACCTTGTCACTTCCTAGATCCAAGAAGGAGGTTCAGTCCTTCCTGTGCAAAATCAAATTTCTGAGAAGGTTTGTCTCAAATTTTGTTGAATTGATGAAGCATATCACATCCATGCTCAGGAAGTGGAACGAAGTAAAAAGGACTGTTGAATCCAGAGAATCCTTCAATCAAATTAAAAGGGAACTAACTGAAGCACCTATGCTAATTAGTCTTGGTTATTCCAAGGAATTTCTAATTTTTCCCTTCACTTCATTTGATACAGTGGCCATTGTTTTACTACAAAAGAATGATGTAAGGCTAGAGAAGCCTATTTCATTTTTTAGCAGAGTGCTAAGAGACGCAGAGGTCAGATATGACATCATGGAGAAGCTGACCTATGCCTTGGTGAAAGCTCTTAAATATTTCATAGTTTATGTTCTACATTCAAAAATCATTGCATATGTTCCTTCAGCTTCTGTGAAGGACATTCTCATTCATCCTGACATAGACGAGAGAAGGAGCATTCAATTTCCAGAATCCTTGAATTTGATCTGGAAATAAAACCTACCAAGCTAGTTAAAGGCCATGTTTTAGCCAAGTTGTTCGTTGAATTTAATTGTAAAGCTTTGGAGGTTAATTTCATCAATGCTCGCTCAGAAAATAAGCAGGCTAAAGTGTCTGATAAAGGCCCTCAAGACAACCTCCCATTAGCAGAATGTGCTTGGTACAAAGATATTACGTATTTTCTACAAATGTTGCGACCTCCAGATGGGATGGGGAAGAGCAAGGCAAGAGATTTAATTCTCAAAGCGATTAGATATTGCTTTATTGACTGAGTCTTGTATTGGAAAGAGCCTTTGGGTGTTCTTCTGAGATGCCTAGATCCACAGGAGGCCCAAAAGATTATATTTGATTTTCATAGCAACCTATGTGGAGGGCATCATTTCTGGAAAACCACAGCCTACAAAATTATCAGGGCTGGGTACTATTAGCCTACTCTATTCACTAATGTCTGTGTGAAAATTAGGGCCTGCATCAAGTGTCAGAATTATCTGGGAAGCAACAGCTCAAGTCTTTGCCATTGAATCCTGTGGCAGCTACAGGACCCTTTCAGCAATGGCGCTTAGACTTTATTGGGGAGATTCATCCTCCTTCAAGTGGTCAGCATAGATGGATCTTGACTGCAACCAATTACTTCACCAAATGGATAGAAGCTATACCCACAAAGAGTTCTTCTCACAAAGTAATCATTGGTTTTCTTGAAGATATTATAGCGAGGTTTGGTTGTCCGAAAAGGATCGTCACTAATAATGCAACATCCTTCAAGGTCGAGCCACTAATCCAGTTTTGTGATCAGTTTGGAATTTCATTGATTCACTCAAATCCCTACTACCCCTAAGGGAATGGACTGGCAGAATCCTCTAACAAGAGCCTTGTAAATATTATCAAAATATTGTTAGAGGACAACAAAAAAACATGGGATTCAAAGCTCAAATTTGCTCTGTGGGATTACAGAGTGAAAATAAAGAGGTCGTTGGGTCTCTCTCCTTTCTAGCTAGTATATGGAACTGAAGCAGTCTTTCCTCCTCAACTTTCCCTACCTGTGGAGAAAATCTTTTAGGATTTCCAAGGAGAGCCTGATGATGTGATTAGAAGGATACATCAGCTCGTAGAAGTGCAGCTGACTAGAGAGAAATTTATGGACAGGGCACATGACCATCAGTAGAGGATCAAGCGATCATTCGACAAGAAGGGTAGAGAAAAATATTTCCAGTTAGGAGATCTAGTGCTAAAATGGGATGCACCCAGACAGGACAAGGGAAAGCATGGTAAATTTGAAGCCCTTTGGATTGGACCCTTCAAAATTTATGAGATACTTTCAAATAATACTTACAGGTTGCAGAATTTGGAGGGTAACACAGTTTTTAGTGGTCCTCTCAATGGGCACTTTCTGAAAATGTTTTTTGTTTAAATTTGCAGTCAACTTCCTGCCATTGTAAATATCGTTCTTATTTTATTTTTATTTTGTTTTTAGTAGGAGACTCCATAACCCAAAGAAGAAGGCACTAGAGTTGCATGTTCTTGGCAGCTCACAGGGAGCATGCCATCCACTGTGTAGCCAAATGTTATCACATAAAATTTTCAGAGCCTTTGGAGTTTGTGGTTTCTACCTAAGTCTGCAAATTTTTCATGTCTCTCCTCATTTTGTAGACCCTGTCGTAATTCTTTCTTCTCGGCTTGTAGTTGTTCTTTTGTTTGCCTTCACCCATTTGATTGACCTTTGTTTCCTTACAGGCTTACCTGAGAAGTATCGGCCATAAGCCTTTCTATTTTAAATAAAATCAATCACTTCTCTCTCTTTGCCTTTGTCGCTAATTCTTTTTGTTTTCCCGAGCCCTCAGCCAGTCATTCAAGTAAACTACGCAAGTCATGTTCATGAGAACTAGGTGCAACACTTGAAGCAGTCTGATATCAACTCAAATCAAGCGAGCGAGCAAGATCAAATTTTGGTGGTAGAGGTCCATCAGGCAGATCGGATCGAAGACCATTGGGTGATCAAGATCATACAGTTGCACCAAGTTTATCGTCAAACAGAGGTCCAAAATCGAAAGGTCAATCCTAGCCATTGGTATGGGGAAGGACACATGGCACAAAATTAACATTTTGTGGTTTCATGAGATGGAGCGGTTAAGGAGCAAAGTCACCGGAACTTGCGAAATGTGAAATCGCGATAAGATCGAAGTCGTTGATCAAAGGAGAGATCCAAATTGATGGATCAACTTTTCATGATTTCACAAGTCGGGAAAGTAGGAGGGTAGAGTCTTAAAGAATCACAACACGTGAAGTCCCGAAATGATCTTGACCATCCATTCTAGAAAAACGTGTGGCACATGATCAACATGGAGAAAGTTGTTCTGGGGAACTGAAGTGAGAAATGTCGATGGCCCAAGGTCTCGAAATGCCGATGCTCAGTAGGGTCATCTGATGCAAAGGGATACGTGTCACATGTTCCAAACAATCGGGATTTCGTGACTCAAAATTTTGGCAGGATCACAATACAAGCTCGCAAAACGCAAAATTTCAAAGCATCTGAGAATTAGGCACATGGTCGCAACCCATAGTCAAATGAAAATGAGCTGTGCAAAGGATCAACGTGCTCGATTTGGTCACAGAGGACGATTTTCATGACCTCGAGGTGCCAGAATTGACTCGAAGGACTCGTGGGCTCACCTAGAGCATTCATGGGTGTTAGGCCTCGCCCTGATCCCGATGAAAGTAGTTAATGAAAATGGCGAAGGTGGTTGAAACCTTGTTTCACCACCTAAATGGAAAGCATTGAAAACTGGTCGTGGAGGGCAGGTAGTTAGCCGAAAGTTCCCCTGCCATGGATTTTCTTGTGAAGCCCATACTGATCTGATCTTGCATCTGACAAAAGAATACAAGTGCAATATGACAGAAGGAGATACAGACGCAAAGCTTTGAATGTAATAGCCAGGTCACATCTCTCATGGTGGCGGATTTTTCTGAGTATAAATACTCATTTTTGATATTTTGTTAAAGTCGATGGTTGAGCTAGGATTTCGTATTGTAAAGTTTTAATGAAGCCTTTGATTCTCTGGTTATGTGTGGCCATTTGAGACTTCTGGTTTAATGAAAGCCAACTTTATTATCATCTCTTTGCTTCTGATATTGAAGATTTGGGCATGGGTGATCTAGTCGAGTTGTTGTGATTGTATTGTAATGTATGCTTGATTGCAATATTGTTATGATGTTTTCAATTTCGTGAAGTTTTGGGTTCAAGAGGATCTTGTATTCGAAGCTTATCTTCCTTAAGATACTGGAAGACTCGATGTCCATAGCAGACCTCTGCATTTCCTCACCAGTTCTTCCCCCTAATCACCCTTTACTACAACCTACTGACTGAGTTAGATCAAGACCTCACTTTCTCATGCTTGCCAGCCCAGTTTTCCGAGTTAAAGCGCTATAATCCAGAGATTGCGTCCATTAGACCACCCTTAAATTTATTCATTGTGACATAAAACTAATGGGTACTGGGCTTACCTTTGCCACAATCCAGAGGTGACTTCTGGTGCTAACACAGTCCTTGAATTTATTCATAGGTTCAACAAGTTGTATAATAAAATCGTATCCGAATTCAAATCCTCTCAACCTGCTGCAAGGGTAACTTTTGCAGGGGCCTTTAAGCCTTCCTTTGCTCTCCTCTTAAGAGAAAGAAGATCTTCCACTCTAGAAGTAATGCAAGACGATGACATAGAAATTGAATCCAATATGATGGAATCTGGGAAATTAAAAACTAAGTTTGAGACAGGAACCATAAAAGATAAATGTTTCAAAGAGAAGACAGGATCCATTGGATCTAGAAAGTCCGCAGAAGAGAAAATGGATGAGATGGCTAAGATAATTAAAGACTTATCAAACAAAATATCCCAGATGAAATTATATCAAGTCAAACCTAATTAGTTCGTTAGAAATTAATTCAAAAGAAGCTCTAACCCTTAGACGCAACAAAGACAAATTAAAAATGAATATCAAAAGATCCAAGCCCCATTTAAAATTGAAAATTTTATGCAAAGGGATGATATGAAAAATTTTGAGGAGTTAGAAGAAGACCTAAACAACCTTAGTGATGACGATCTTGAGCCACATTTAACCAGACAAGATTATGAGAAGTCTTTAGATCTAGAATCCATGTTTAATAATGAAGAAAGCCTAAATAATCTGGGAGAATCTGCCTATCAAGGACTCATCGACTCAATAATCGCTTAAATCCAACAAAAGTATGATTTAAGGCCCAGAGAGAAAAATATTGCAAATGTTCCACCAAAAAATATTTTGTCACAGAATAAAATGAATGAGGCAGCAGTTACTAAACCGTTGACTGAAACACAAACTGACTGGACAAAGCCAGTTGAAACAAGAGAAATGGAAACTAAGAAACCAAAAAACCCAAAAGCAGAAACGCCAACCAGAGAAATCGAAAAAACAATCGGAGGTTTCAGTTTAGAAAACAAACTTAATAAAATTAAAATTCCCATGCCTCTAGTTGAGCTTGCAAAAACTCTGATTTATAAAAAGCAAATTGCTAAACTGATAAATTTTTACAATGTTGAATGTCATGCAAATGTTATCAATCTGTAGGATGAAAGACCTACGATCATGTTCAGTCCACATATAAAAAACACTAAGGACTTTGTTGCTCTATTTTATATTACACTAACTGTGCATGATCATTGTTGGACACACCTACCACACTTAGAGGGGGGGTGAATGAGTGTGGGTTTCTTTTTCCCAAAACTTCCCTTTTACACAAAACTCATTAGTTAACATTCAACATTTACTCATTACCCATTGCTGTCATTTATAACCAGTTAGATGTGAACATATATTAGCATCATATATCAGCAATATATCATCAACAAGTCATCACCACAAGGAACATAAAGAACACAAGATGTATGTACAATTTTTCTTTCTATTATGGACAACAATTCGGGGGTTTTCCAACAACAACTGAATAGAGTATAACTCTACAAGAGCACCAGCTCTATATGCAAGACTTATATTACATTCTCAGCATCAATTGAGATGAGGAAACAATCCTCAATAGATATCAATCTGTCAATAGGTACGAGACCTTTCAGTAGTGCAGCCCACATGTGTACGTGCCCTGGCTCACTACAACTCACGTATGCATGCGACCAGTGTATATAACAACCTGTGTATACCTTCTGAACTGTTAGGATTTGTCCTTCAAGATCAACTCAGATTCTCTGCAATCAATATATCATTCTCTTCTATCTCTGACTGTCCAATCTAACCATCAGCCAGTCACAACATATCCAATCTCTCTAATAGCTTGCTCATGCTCCATAACAAATCAATATGAATGTTATCTTAATCATGTATAAACAACTAGTATACCATAGAAATCATGTCACCACTGAATCACAAGAGTACTTCTCACTCCATCAACCAAATCATCCAAACTAAACTATATCATAGAAGCCATACCAAGAATGCCCTAAGCGTTCACAATACATCAAACAATAGTATCCATCAAGCCAATAATGTAACCATACCAGTGTCTCAGTTATATATCTGAGCCCATAAAATGCAGATCTGGGACCTGCCTCATCATCCAAGAGCTTGGCACCATCTCAAACACAATTCTTCACCATTCCATCCACTGTACAGGCCCTGTCCTCATGCAGCCCGCGTATGTACACTCCCTGGCCCATTACATCCTGCGTACACCTCGGAAACTAGGGTTTCTAAAGATCCGAGACTTTTTTCGTCAAGATATATGATATTGCCGAAACTTTGATGCGTCCATGAGATCCTCCTCTCTCTCTCTTTCGTAGAATAGATCTTCAATCATGCTCAAGAGATCCATACTAAAGATGCTCTCATAAGAAGCTCTCCATCAATACTCTAAAAGATAATCTCACAAGAAGCTCTCCATTGATCCACAAAAAGGATGATCTTCTAGAGTCCATAGCTATCTTATTTATACTTTCATCCTCTAGGTCACTTAACCCATTTCTAGGTCACTTTAACCTATTTTCCTTATTAAAGGGTTAACCACTTTCCATAAATAGAAAGTTCTCCAATATTTATCATTTAAATATTCCTTCTTGATTTTGTCACCTTATTTTATCATTTAAATATTGTTTCTTGATTTTGTCACTTCTCTTAATTATTTAAATAATGATTTCTTCTTTTAGGTCACTTTGACTTCTTTGACCTTGGGGGCTTCAAGCCTTCATATGGGGGTCCTTCATCTTCGTAAGGCCATCACTCTCAAACCATGAGGAGTTATGTGACATTCCACATACCACCGGA
>SNQJ01S0096821.1:8566-39993 GCA_010110895.2 Picea sitchensis
TCCTTCTTCAAACTCTAGCTTCACGATCTTTCCTTTCACGATATCCAACACTTTATTCTTGGCAAGGATGAGGTCAATCATTTTCTTCCACGCTCTAAAGTTAGAGGCTCCATCTAACTTGTTCTTTGACTTCATAGAATAATTCATGGCTGCTTTGACTTGGTCAAACCCTAGATTTGACCATAAACTAAAACTTCACATATTGGCTTTCTGAGAGTACCAGGAGATGCGCTGGGCTAGGGTGCACTGATCTATCTGTAGATTAGGTCAATCCTTTTACTTAAGGTGCCTTAACAAGAGGATTAGGGTTTCTACAATTGCACCTGCTAGTAACCCTAACTGCAATGTCTTGGAAATTTCTCCTGCTAGTAACCCTAGCGGCAGTTCCTCAGTGAGCTCAATATCCTAGAGACCATGCTTCCTTCCAGCGTTTAGACAGAATGAAGGAGGTGTGGGCCCATAACTTGTTAGAATATAAGTGGATGTGCTCATTTTACCATTAACAATACCCTTGTCACCCAACCATAGGCCGAAGCCACCCTCCGAGCACCTTAACCTTGACAGAGAATCATTCTAGAAGCAAACCCTAGGCTAGATAGCCATACAAAGGGTAGTGCACCTTTACCCAAGGATAGCACACCAACAGGAGCTGATCAAATAGTCCAAACCCTAGCCAAGAGATAGTCCAAGCCAAAACGTAACTGCTAGTTGCAGCAGCTACACCAGCAGCTCTCCTCCAAACTTGTGCACAAGACTGCAACTGCACTGCGCAGAACTGGCTCTCTGCAGCTGTTGAGATGTGTTAAATGAGAGACTGGCGCCCTGCATTTATAGTGGTTTTTCCAAACTTACTGGGGTCGACTTATCCTTATGGGCACCTGTTTGTTCAGTATATTATTATTATTTTTGGCCCACTTCTTCTCTTGGAGGCTAATAACCTAATATAAATTATCTTCTTGAGATGAAAAGTCTTCTAGGGTTATTACCCAACTAATTAGGGTTTCTTCTTTCTTTCCAGAGTATTCTATTCTCGCCGGGCTTACACATGGAGGTAAATACCTCCTACAACTACCATAATATCAACATGGTTGTGGGTTGGGAAAACAGGGAGACCAGTGACTAGAAAAAGGAGACGAGTGTTCATCCTTGGAGAAAACCTAAGGGGCTTGGGGCCGCGACTTCTTTTGGTTAAGATATTGAGGGAGACTAGGGCACAGAAACGAGAAAAGGCACACAGAAGATGAATTCTCATGCCAAAAGGGGACAAACTTAAGACTTGTCGATTCGAAAAGGACAGAGACGGGGCAAAATTACAGACTCCTGTATATCGACACACACCTATAGCCCTTGACAACCTTATGTGATAACACAATTGGTCATCCATAATCAGAAGGATGTGAAAGCCTTGCACAATTCTAGATGGAGTAAAAAATCAGTTGATCCCTCATTTGTCTAGAAAGAGCAGTTCTAGGGACATGTGGGAGGCTTTGAAGGGTTTATTTCAGAGTAAAAATGAGAATTGCAAAATGGTGTTGAGAGAGAAGCTCAGAGACACAAAGATGATAGGATCGGACATGGTGACAACCTATCTCACCCGGATCTGATAGGTTCGAGATGAACTGGATGCAATTAGAGAGACAATGGATGATTTATAATTGGTGAGGATGACACTCAAATGATTCACGAAGGAGTGAAAATTGTTTATCAATGGGATTGTGGCATGTGAGAAGATACTTGATTGGATGAGGTTGTGGGATGACTTCATTCGGGAAGAAATTAAAGTTGAAGTTTTGATTGGAGGATAACACAAGATTCATGATGAGAATGTTGATCTTGTCATCTAAGAAAAGAAGGGAAATTTCAAGAATATTTCCAACTCTAGAGAGTCTACTTCTCAAGATGGCAAGAAGAAAGACATGAGAAAATTCAAGTGCTTTTCATGTCACAAGTTTGGACATTATGCAATTCAATGTATGAACAAGAAGAAGGGTGGAAATGAGATGCAATCGGAGGTATTTGCATCGACAAAGGCTCAAGTGGATGCAATTGCCAATAATTTTGAGAATGAATTATAACTTGTTTCCCATATTTCCTCGGGCACCATATCAGTTGGTACATGTATACTAGATAATTGAGCCACATGTCATATGACAGGAGCACGAGAGATGTTCGAGAGATTCATAGAGTCAAACTCAGACATTTATTTGGAACTTGGTATGGGAACCAAACATGAAATAAATGGATTTGGGACAGTTCCATTCTAGATGGAGTGAGGCATGATGAGAGTGATGGACGTGTTATGGGTTCCAGAACTCAGGAGGAGTGTGTTCTCAGTCTCAATGATTGATAAGAAGGGATTTGATGTACTATTGCAAAATGGATAGGTGTTGATCAAGCCCATAAGATCTAGCTCAGAGACAATATCTTTTCTTGGAGTTAGGGAGAGCAACTTGCATAGGCTAAAGGGCTAGCCTATGAGAGCTATGTCAAGCAACATAGTTGCAGAGAACAAGGATTAGGTATATTTGAAGGTTGAGTAGCTTAGAGGGAGTCAGCCTTTAGGTTTAGGAGGGAAGGAGAAACCTTCCAAGTCTATCAAGAAGGAGTCATGGTATGAAATGACCATGCAAGATGCCCAGGAGCAGGAGGCTTTCACAGCTGACTTTGTATAGAGGTCATGACTTTAAGAATGCCATTTCATAGTTAAAGACTAAGAATCAACAATTAAAGAATGAACTGAATACTTCCCATACCCAGCTAGAAGATGAGGCTTCCCTCTTTCAAACCATCCTTCTATAGTGGTTTGATGAGAAATCTAGGAAAATCTTTGACCTAGAAAAGACAATGGAATCCATTTTTCAAAAAATGGTGGACGATTTTGGCAATAAATCAAATCTAGCCAATGATCTTGTGAAGGAGGTGAAAACCCTTTCTCATGCAAAAACTATTTCCTTGAAGACAAAAACTACAGAACTAAAAAATCAATTGAAGACTGCATAAAACATGTTCCAAACTATCGTGGTTGAGCACTCCAAGAGAGTTATTGTCATGGGGAACACCATGGAAATCTTTTTACATACTCTTGTAGATGAATTTCAAGACAATTTTGACCTTCTTAAAGACTTGGAGGAAAAAGTGAAATCTCTTCCTCATACTGCCTTGATCATGGAAGTTGACCAGTTGACGAAAACAAATGGGCAACGGACTAAGAAAGTTTCCCACTTACAAGCCTCTATCAATGAGCTTCATGAAGAAGTTGCTCCTCTTTAATAAGATAACAATCGACTGTTTGACTATAACATCCCGCTCTGGCACACTTACCAAACTTATTCTTTGAGGACACTTGCTTGCAAGTGATCTGGATTTTTATGATGATAAAACTTTTTATCCTCGATTTTTATGATGATAAAACTTTTTCCTTCATTATGATGCTAGTTATATGACAAGATGTTTTACTACTTTGATGTAAACAGGTGCTATTAACTCAGTTTCATTGAGTGTGCGTGGTTTCGGACCTTGAGGATGCAAAGAGTCGGCGGAACTCCCTGGACCCGGATTGAGTCGTGGAGTGGGCTATTTGGGTTGTTTCATTTACAATGATATTGCTTTGTTTTGATGATACGCTTATTGATTTTATGATATGTTATTGACATGATCCGACATGATGGTTGATGATGCAGCTGACGATAGCTTTCCTCACCAAGACCTCACATATGGAGTAAAGGGGCCACACACGAAGTTCCGTGAGGAGATAGAGGGAGAGGGTGGATGTACCGCCACGCCTCATCACTAGCACTCCGCCGCGGCTCCTCGAATCAGGTTAAAGATTACCTAGTTCGAGAGGATCCACTTATCGCGGAGGGGCAGACCGAGATACCACTACACGATGATTCGGGTGCTAATAAGGTCGACTCATTCCTTAGAGTTTAGTCTCCCACAAGTTCACTTTGTGGAGTGTTGACTCCAGGGTTATAGAGTCTACTAATCCTTCATTAAGTCGGGCCGAAAGTGTTCCTTACACGGCATCCCCGAGGGCATCGCCCACAAAGAATGCAAGTCGCTGAGTGGTGCCTCTTGGAGCACGTGGTGCATCCCCGGCGGCACGTCAGGCACGTAAGGCAACGAAGCGAAGTGGCACCCTTTGAGCACGAGGTGCGTCCCGGCAGCGATTGATGAGGATGATGAGACAAACCTAGATGACCCTAAGACCTTAACACCGATAAAATTCTTAAAATGACTCTCCTAATTAAATTGTCACTCGTTCAAATCAAAACCTAAATTAAACATCTCTAAGACAAATTTTGACACGCCCAAGAAAAGATCCCACAAAAAATAAACATAGCGAAACTAAAACCCTCCTAGGTGTTAATTAAAGTCTCTTTAAAAGTAAAGGGGTAAAGTAATGAGGGAAATAAAATAAGTGAAACCCATGGCTTTAAAATTATAAAGAAGAATTAAAATTATTAAAGAGGGGAGTATAAAAATTTAGGATTTCAAAAAAATAAAAAAATAAAAAAATATATATATATATATATATTGAAAAGACTATTGCCGCATTTTATCATCTACTTTTAAATAAAAAAATATAATAAAAAAACAAAAAAATAAAAAAAATAAAGCAGAGGGAATAAAAAAAATAGAAATGAGGAAACTTGTAATAAAGGAAACTTATTAATGGAAAGTAGGAGACATAGGGTAAAAAGAGAAAGGAACTCAGCCTTTAGGAGTTACTAAAAATCAGCAACCTCATTTTAGGAAAGCATAGTGCTAATGAGAGAATCTAGGAACCCCAGGGAGTAATTTAAGGAGCGATTTTTGGGGGGAGGAGGGAATTGAGTCTTTAATTATTAAAAGGAAATTAATTTTCGAGAACCGTAGGTAGGAGTGATGCATTAATTCTTGGACGACAGAGAATGTTCGAGGTTCGCTTCACAAAAATTAATTAACAATGATTTAGGAAAGTAGGTGGGTCTCAAATTCTATAAAAGAAGGCGAAAAGAAAGAAGAGGGGAGGAACGGTTAGCATAACGATACGCTACCGAATTGTGGCTTGAAGGATTTCTTGTGAGGTTGGCTTATCTCTACTGTTGAGTGTTAGCTCGGGCCGTGGAGGCTGTGGTAGCTAGTATATCTCTGGTTCTTGTGTGGCCCTTTTGTGGCTCGGGGGGCTAAGGTGTAAGAAGAGTACCCCTAGTGTTTACTGAGGTACCTATGGAGCCTTCAAGGTCAGTGTTTGGAGCGCAAGGATGACTCTCGGGATCGAGGCTCTGACAAAGATACAAGGTGCACAAGGAATTCGGTAATTAAGCGACATATTTATTAATTCCGAATCAGAATGACTTCCATTTTATTGACCGATTTTATATTTATTATGATGTGTTTATTAAATCTGAATTTAAATGGCCTCCATATTTATCAAATGTTTAGTCAAAGACAAACTCGCTTTTGTAGTTTCAACCGTAGGATAACCGAATGAAACTGCTCATGTACATAAAATTGCGGTGCATGCCTCCCGTGACCCCTTCCTGTTAATCAGAGGTTAGATTAAATTTGAGGGAAGTAGGGAGTCTCTTAATCGCATTGATAGTCAGGAAAGACTTCGTAATGTAAATCAAGCATAAATCCATTAAATGTCACAAATGGAATACTTTTACCTCTTGTGTTGAGACTTTATACGCTTGTGTTGAAACATTTTATTTACCGGCCGCCAAATTCGCCTTATTAAAATAAATATTAAATCATGATAAACTGGAATAATTCTCCTTCGCTTCAGTGCTCGAAGTTGGCCCGCTGATAATGCTTTTTATTGATATTTGGCTGCTTGAACCTGTGTCTCACCTCGCTTCAACTGTGTTTTTTATCGAGTTTAAGCGTTGAACTGGCGCATTTCACCCGCTATTAACTGTGATTTTTTATTAATATTTGGGCTTATTGTCAAGAGTCACATGTTTAATGATATGCACCTTCAATCGCATTTTCCTCTTCTCGCATCGCGGTAGTTTTCTTACTTCAACCTTCGATTATATGGAAACGTAATTGAAGGGAGGGATCGCGTTCACCAAGACTGCTGGCCTTTTTATGACTGTGTTTACTTAATTTGATATTGGGCGTGTTTTTATTCTCTGTTTCCTACCTTGATTGGCGCTCTGTATCTCCCTTGAAGGGCAAAATTTGTTTCCACATGTGTATTGCTGGGTTCATGATCCGCTTTTACGTATGCTCTGCGTTACGGTATGTTCTGCGTACAGTATGATCTGCGTTTACTGTATAAATGGGTGCGTCTTATTGGCTTTAAATGGGACACTTCTATCTGCGTTTTATATTTATCTAAAAATGCGTTGGATCGTTGATATACCTAAAAATGCCATATCTCTGCTTAATGTTTCTTGTTTTTAATACATCTGTGTTTTAATAAATCTAAGAATGCATTGATCTGCTTTTTATTAAATCTGTGTTTTAATGTATCTAAAATGTATATATAAAAAGGGCTGTGATATTTTAGATGCGTTTTCCTTTTTGGGGGTCTATGTTTTTATTGCATACAGTGGCATTTATTTTGGGGGAGTTTGGTATGCGGTTGGGTCACATGTTACTGCGCACGAATTAACCTTGTGAGATTTAATTCCACCAATTTGTAACATTATGTTAGTTCTGTACATTGATTTTTAAAATTATGGTTACCTTTAAGTATGGCCATTTTTAATTTGATTCTTCCGGTAAATATTGGATTACACCTTGCTCTACACGGATATGTTGTCTATGTATGCGTTGACATCTTAAACTAGTAAAAACATGGACGCGTTAATGTCTCATAGTTAATGGCTGCAGAGTCTATGTGACTATTTTTGGGAGTAAGTAGCGATAATCAAGCTAAATTTCTTTAAGGCCCTTATTTCTCATTATATTATGCAATTTATCCCTATTCTTCTACTAGTGTAATTATTTAAAATGACGATTTTGTATTATTATTGAACTGGAATGTGATTTAAGAAAGTCTTCTTCCAAGGGTTCCATACATTTCGTTCTGTCCGGTAGTGGGTTCCTATCCTGATAGAAATTTTACTTTTTATATGAACTTGGGCCTCTTTCATATTTGCCCAAGGTGTCATCTAACTCAACCCAATTACCTCTGTTGTTGGCAATACAAACAAAGGAAATGCTGATGCATTTCCTTTGTTTGTATTGCCAACAACAGAGGTAATTTGAGTTGAGTTAGATGGCACCTTTGACAAATTGAAAAGCAACATAAAATGCAATATTAAAAGCAATACTTATATTTGTTTAATTAGAGAGGTTAATACTAGTCTAAAGCAAAATGTTAATAAAATCGTTTAGTTGCCTTGTAAATACCTCAACCGAATTGCAATATTAATATTTGTTTGAAGTGAAATGTTAATAATGATGTTAAACGAAATGTTAATATTGTTTAAACTACCTTGTAAGTACTTGTTCGAATTGTAATAGTAATAATGGTTTAAAGTGAAATGCTAAGGATGATGTTTAAGGCGATATGTTAATATTGTTAACTGCAAGGATAATACTGGTTTAATTGCATTGTTGGGTATTTGTTAAATTGAAATGTTAACGGCGACGCTGTTTAAATGTTAATATTGTTTTAACCGCAAGGACAATAATCGGGTTTAATTCGTATATTGTTAGTATTTGTTAAATTGAAATGTTAACGATGACGTTTAAAGCGCAATGTTAACAATGTTAACTGCAACGATAATACTCGCTTAATTGTACGTTAGTATTTGCTTAAATTGAAATTTTAATGAGGACGTTTAAGCGCAATGTTAATAATTGTTAACCGCAATGATAATAATGGTTTAATTGCATTGTTAATATTTGTTAAATTGAATGCTATTGATGATGTTTAAACGCAATATTGTAAGGTCATGGTAAAGTATGGTATTAAATTGGGAGGCAAGGTGAGATAATATGGAGAATCTGGCTAGTATTCAATCATAGATGATTCTTAGACATTGCCTTGTCATTAAATTAACGTTCGTTGTCCGAGTCCTTGTCGCTTCCGTGAAGGGCGAATTGTTCTTCTTATTTATGTTGTACTTGATTGTGGTCACCGTTACCCTCGGTCTCATGGCCGGGTGGATGTAGACACCCATGCTCTCGAATACCGCCACCGACCTTTAAATGGTTAAAATCGAGTTGGAACCTTCGGGCTTGAGCGCTGATTATGTGTCTTGGAGGTCCTAACCCGCGCGGTGGATGGGCGACGGTCGGGCTTACTTTTGTCGCTAAATGTTTGCGCTGGTGCAATCTTGTGCCTATGGTTTCATATTGTTGCGCGCATTCGTCAGTGGTGCCTTTAGTCTCTTTGTGATGAACACTGGCTATACTGGTTGGTTGTCGTCAAGGGCGGACGAGAGTCATGTGTTGTTACTTCTACACGCCAAGCACACACCTAAACAAAAAAAAACCGTAAAACAAATAAAAAAATTTTGCAACCTACTACAAAAGTTTTGTCATAATGATGAGGTCCATATGTGGTATCGAGCGTCTCGACCACACGGATTCGGGCTACTTCCGCTGACATGATTACGCTTGATTATTCGCTGTCGACGACGGATTGTGTAAAAAGGTGCAATCATGGTTAGAGGATGCCGCAGAGGAAGACGACGGGATGCTAGGGAAGGAGGTGCGACACCTCCAAAAGCACCTGCCACCTAGGAGTCTAACCCCGTGGAGGCGCAGCAGTCCCCCGGATAGGAGACATCGCAGCTGCCAATGTTGTGATGATGAGATCCTTCCAGCACATGTACGAGGCACTGATCAACATATTGGACAGAGACGAGTCCGTGGGCCCAAGACTGCTTAAGGTTCTCAGCACTACTGTTATTGGTAGTATTCACCGTGAACTCGTGAAGGTGAAATTTCTCGAGTTCTTTGGTGCCTCTGATGACGCAGCCTAATCGAGGCATGGTTGGAGAATATGGCTATGTGTCGCGCACTTCGCGATTATACCCTCCAACATGAAGGTCCACATGGTTCAACTAAAGGGGAGCGTCATGGTGGAAGACACTCCTACCACGCTTTGAACATGTCGTCGAAGACGTAATATGGGAACCGCTTTGAACGGGTTCCGGAGAGGTACTTTCTCGAGGAATTCATTGAGCCGCCATCTCAATGAGTTCAACGCCTTAATGATGTGGAGGTCGTATGTAGCCCCTTGTGCACGCAGGCACGCTTTATGGAGTCGCCCAAGATGTTCGTGATTCAACAATCGAAGCTCAAGGTCAACAGTTCGTGGTTTGGCCTTTAACGATGTACCGCGTAAAGGTTAGACTTCGATGCTCAAACCTTTGCACGACGTTGTTCAAAAGGCCCTCATAGCAAAGGAACAGCTTATCAGCAGGGGTCAGACAAGGACTCCAATGAGACCAACAAGAAAAGCGTACTCTGGTGCATAGCAACATCATACACCATCCAGACATACATCGGGATATCGTGGTTTCCAGAGGGGATCCAATAAATACTACACCTCGATGACCTCCACCTCAACAACGAACACCTTACCGAGGACCACCGCATCAACAACAACTTCACCTGCAATAGTAGTAGTTTAGGATTGTTTAGCAGAATAGACCAGGGTTCCAGTTTGGTGGGTCGTCATCTTCTACTTAGGGTACCAATACTACTGGGACGAAGAAGGGGTATTGGACATGTTGGGAGCCACACTACCGGTATTCATCCCGGTGGAGAGTGACCGTGAGCATCCCATCACGGACCATAAAGGAGATTTGGGCAAGGGCCCATCAGATTCATGCAGCCGTGAATAACAGCCAGGCAGAGAACCAATCAACTGTGCTCAAGACAAAAGGTACCATCACTGACCATACCCTTAGTATTTTGATAGACCTGTGGAGCTACCGAGTTTCATTTCTGGTGTAGCGCCAAAAAGGATTAAGGTCAAGGCAGCCGAACAGGACGAAGTTTCGTGGAGATGGCTTCGGAGCCAAATGGTCGGAGGAAAGGTTATGGGTTGCGCCCTTAACTCCCAGAGTTTGTCACGCAGGGTCAACCCGGTGTCCATGATCTTAGGGTCCATGATGTTGCGGACGGTGATGGATTGGTTTGGAATCGAATGAGTATTATTACTCAACCGTGAAGAGACGAAACTGTTGAGTTTAGTCGATGATGAAGGGAAAAGACGGGTGATAGTAGGACTGAACCAGGGAGTATCCGAGGGTTCGCTCTCCTTACAGCTATGGATATACGGCGCTAAGGGCAAGCCCCATGCGTCCCTATGCTTAAAACTTAAAGGGAGTAGCGTATAGTCTAGAACACCTTCCTGGTGAAGGAGTTTACACGATTTCCAAAGGAGTTCCCCGATGCCGCCAGAAGAGGATTGGAGTTTACTATGGACCTCAAACGGACCGAACTCCATAGCTTAGAACGCCGCATCTGGCCTTAACTCCGTGAGCCGCAAGAGTTAAAATGCAACCCAAGGAGTTGCAGGACCCGGACCGACATAACCTAGTAAAAGTCACCATGGGTGCACCTGCGATTTTCATTCTAAGAAGGATGGATCGGAGGATTTCGCATTGACCATCGCCAACCCAACAAAGCTGTAACATCGCTAAACCACACTCACCAAGAACTCCACTCCATCCGCTTGATCAAACGAAGGGTGTGATGGTGTTCTCTAAGACTGATTTGCATAAACGTAGCATCACCGGCCATTGCATCGGTTGATGATGATCCCCAAGAATCCGCTTTCTAAGACAAGATTTGACATTACTTAATTTATCGCTTTACCCAAAGCTTGGATCCATTAAACCCCGTGGGTATTTATGAGCTTGATGAATGGGTGTTCCATGAGTACTTGGACAAGTTCATTCAAGTATTCATCATCGACAATATTATGATCTACCTCTGGATGATCTGAGGAGCATGACGCAGCACTTCATGCTTGGACCTACAATGTTTACGAGAACACAAATTATATGGAAGTTGTCCAAATGCTCCTTTTATCACGATTCACCACTTAGAGCATGTCATCTCCGACAAAGGTATCTTGTGGATCCAGCCAAGGCCGAGGCTATTATGGAATGGCCCCCGCGACCTAACGTAACGTCACGGCGTAGGTTTGCTGGGTTTACAGATACTATCAACGGTTTTTTCGAGGGATTTCGAAGATAGCAGGTCCGATCACCGAGTTGCGTAAGAAAACAAGAAGTTTGTTTGACCGAGAAATGCACTTAAGAATTTCAAGGCTTAAGGAGTTGTTGACAATACCACCGATAATAAAGGTCCCTGACATGATGGACTTTGGGATGCACCCACGGATCCAAAGAAGGTTTAGGTGGATTCCTACGTAAGACTCGGAGGAGTGATTGTTTACATTTCGAGGAAATTAAGAAGGTATGAGGAAAACTACGCCATGATTTGGAGTTGGCTAGGCCATCAGATATGCCTTTAAAGGTATGGAGACACTCACCGGTTGGATCTAAAATTTGAATTAAGGATCAACAGCCGGATTACCCATACTTTTACGCAGTTTAATTCAACTACGACAATCCATTACTGGTCTAATTGCTTAGCGAAAGTACTTAATTTCTCGAGATTAGCCTTTACATAAGGAAATAATAAACTGAAAGTGGCGTATCATTTAAGCTCCGAGGCCACGCATCTTTCTGTTGCCCCTCTCGAACTAATCTAATGGAGAATATTCTCACTTTACGCCGCAATCCATGACCGGTACAAGGAAGTCGAGGATTTTATCAAAAAACACTAAGGATGGTACCACCGATTTTGAGGGATATTCATTTGATAGCCGTATGGTTTATTGAGGTTTAGAGAGGTTGGATTTATAACCGCCAAACCACGAATTGAGGATGTTGATCCCGAGAAGCGTCTTCATAGAGCGCTTTACATGGCTCACCCAGGAGCACGAAGATGAGGGGAAGAATCCTTGGCCCCGTTTTTGAAAGGAATGAAGGTCGACATAGTCAACTTTGTAGCTATATGTCTCGAAAAGTTAAAGGTGTAAAGGTTGAACATAGACACCCGGCAGATTATTACAACCATATGCCATCTCGAATCTAAATGGGAAGTCGCTTCGATGGATTTTATTGTTGATTTGCCACTGACACTAAGAGACACGACTTGATTTTTGTAGTGGTAGACACTTTGAAAAAGAGTGAGCACTTTATTCCTATGCATACGAATTTATCGTGCACCCTCGACATAGCGAGTTTTCATCGTCGCATACTTTGTGAGGTCGCATATGCGGCCTAAAAGATTATATTCGACCGGGAGGATCATGTTTACCTGGACGATTTTGGATGAGTTTCCAAGAGGCCCTTGGGAACTCAACTTAATTTTAGTACTTCATATCACCCGTAGACCGACTCCGGACGCATTTAACGCATCTAACCAAACCTTGAAGACATGTTATGCGATGTATCGCGATGGACCAACAAAAGCTGCTAGAGTGAATTTTGCCGCCAAGAGTTCGCTATAACAATGTAGCTACGTGAAAGCACCATTAAGATGGCTTTGAGTTCCTTTATGTAGCTACCGTGTCATATGTCTTGAGTTGGGATCGGCTTGAGGATACCGGTGGACCGCATGATCCAAGAAATGGAAGAGAAAATGCAACCATAAGACAAAGGATAAAGATGATCGGTATAAGAGTTATGTCGAGCGCACCAAGTCGACCATAGAAGTTACGAGGGTCGCACGACATTCCTCGCGTTAAAACCGCATAAGAGTTCGACCGAGTTTGGAAAGGGAGCTAAACCTCTCCTAGGTTCAAGAGACCTTCGAGATTTTGGAGAGAAAAGGGCCCGTGGCCCATCGACTGGCCTTGCCTGATACTTTGAGGCGCATGCACGATGTGCTCATGTATCCGCTTTGAGACATTATATTAGTGATCCCACACGGATTTACATGAGTTCCCTTTGCAGGTATCTGACGGAGCACCTTCATATCGAGCCACCCACATTTTAGATCATCGCCTCATAGTTACCATGTCTAACGATAGACGTCAAGGTCCGGGGACAATTATAGTCCCAAGACTCTACGACCGGGAGGACGACATGATACTAACATTTTCCATTTTGTTTGATAGATAGACTTATGATAACGTGGTAGTTATGATATGGTACATTTATTTTGGCATTTATATTGAAAATTCTGGACGAGGTTTAGACCAAGAGGGGTGTATGTAACATCCCACTCAAGACTTCTACCAAACTTATTCTTGAGGACACTTGCTCACAAGGAATCCGATTTTATGATGATAAAACTTTTTACTTCATTATGATGTGTTAAGTTATATGAGATGATGTTTTACTACTTTGATGTAGACAAAAGCCTCACTCGCCTACTGAGTGTGGTTTCGTAATCTTGAGTATGCATAGGCATCGGTGGAACTTCCTTGACTCCGGTTTGAGTCAGGGAGAGGGCTATTTGGGTTGTTTCATTTACAATGATATTGCTTTGTTTTGATGATACTCTATTGATTTTATGATATGTTATTGACATGATCCGACATGATGGTTGATGATGGTCACGATAGCTTGTCGACCAAACCTCAAGTACATGGAGTAAAGGGGCCACACACGAAGTTCCAGAGATCAGGGAGAGGTGTGGATTAACAGCCCCGCCACGCCTTACTAGCACTTCTACACCGTGGTCTCGGAATCCATAGGTTAACGATTACCTAGTTCGGTGGAGTGATCCACGATGCCGCGGAGGGTAGACTGAGACAGCCGCTCAAGATGATTCTAAGGGGTGCACAATAAGGGACCTATTCCTAGGAGCCCCAGGTCTCCCACAAGTTCACCTAGCAGAGGATTGGACCTGTGGGTTATAGAGTCTACCAATCCGGCAAGTCGCTCAGGTGGTACCCTTTGAGCACATGGTGCATCCCCGGAAGGAACGCTTCATGAAAGAAATGCAAGTCGCAATGAAAGGCACCTTTGGAGCACGTGGTGTATCCCGGCACGCCGCAACAAGAAAACGAGGCGAGTGGAACCTTTGAGCACGTAGTGCATCCCGAAGCGCGGCACGCATTGATGAGAATGATGAGACAACCTAGATGACCCTCTAAGACCTTAACACCTAATAAAATTCTAAAAACGACTCTAATTGGGGAATTGTCAGCCTGCTCAAATCATCAAAACCTAAATTAAAACATCTCTAAGACAAATTTTGACAAATCCCTAAGAAAAGATCCTACAAAATAAACATAGGGCGTAAACTAAACCCTCCTAAGTGTTAATTAAATTCTTCTTAAAAGTAAAGGGGGTAAGTAATGAGGGAGTTAATTTAAGTGAAACCCATGGCTTTTAGATTATAAGAAAGAATTAAAATTATTAAAGAGAGGAGTATAAAATTTAGGATTTCAAAAATATATATATATATTGAAAGACTATTATGCATTTATCATTTGGGTTTAACAAAAAATATAATAAATAAAAAAATAAAAATAAAGAGAGGTATAAAAAAACGTAAATGAGGAAACTTGTAATAAAGAAACTTTAATAATGGAAAGTAGGAGACATAGGGTAAAAAGCTTAGCATCAGCCTTTTAGGAGTTACTAAAAATCGAACTCCATTTTAGGAAAGTTATTAAAAGCATGAGAGGGGAATCTAGGGAACCCTAGGAGTAATTTAAGGAGCCATTTTTGGGGGAGTGAGGGAATTCTTGAGTCTTTAATTTATCAAAAGAAATTAATTTTGGAGAACCCAAGGGATGAGTGACACTTGGACAAAAGATAATGTTTAGAGGTTTGTCATAAAAAAAAAAAAAAAAAAAAAAAAAAAAAAAAAAAAAAAAAAAAAAAAAAAAAAGAAGGGAAAAAAGAAGGAAGAGGGGGAAACTACATTTAATTAATGCCAAATTGTGGCTCGGGAGGGATTGTTTTTCAGAGGAGTTGGGTCATCTCAAATTGTTGGAGTGGCAGTCACTGCGGGAGGTGAGCCTGAGAAGCCAAGAGACATCTCTGTTCTTGTGTGGCCCCTTTGCGGCTCGGGGGCTAATGTGGAAGAAGAGTACCCCTAGTTTTTGTTGGGAGGTACCGGTGAATTCTCGACGGTTGGTGAGCGGGAGCTGCACGGAGCGCGGGAAGCGGCAGGTAGCGCGGGACTTCGATCGAGGCCCGGACATCATACTAGGCAGGTACGAGGAATCCGGTATGCTCGTTTAATGTATTTATTAATTTTGAAATGTAATGACTTCCATTTTGATTGACTGATTTTATATCTATTACGATGTGTTTATTAAATCTGAATTTAAATGGCCTCCATATTTATCAAATGTTTAGTCAAAGACAAACTGTTTTGTAGTTTCAAACTGGTAGGATAAATCCGAATGGAAACTGTTCGATGTACATAAAAATTGTAGTATGCCTTCCAGATCTCTTCCTGAGCGAATTGTAGAGGTTAGATTAAATTTGGAGGGAAGTAGGGAGTCTTCTCTTAATCGATTGATAGCTGTAAGAATTTTGTGAATGTAACCAGTTACATAAACTATTAAATGTTCATAAAATGGAATACGGCCTTCCTTGTGTTGAGACTTTTATACAGTTGTAAGTTTGAAACATTTTATTTAGCTGGCTGCCAAATTCAGCGTCTTATTAAAATATTAAATCATGATAAACTGGAATAATTCTCCTTCTGTTTGAAAGTTTCTCGAGTTGGCCTGTTGATAAGCTGCGTTTTTTTTATTGATATTTGGGCGTTGAACTGTGCCTCACCTGTTTCCAATCTGTGTTTTTTTTTATTGATGTTTGGGCGTTTGAACTGCGGCTCACCTGTTGCCAATCTGCATTTTTTTTATTAATATTTGGGCGATTGAAACAAGAGTCACATGCTTAATGATATGCACCTTCAATCAGCGTGCATTTTCCTTTCTGCACTGTGTGTTTTCATTTCAACCCTTCAGATTGGTTATGGAAACGAATTGAAGGAGGACTGGGTGTTCGGTCCGCATCAAGGGCCTTTTTATGACTGTGTTTACTTAATTTGATATTGGGTGTGTTTTTATTCTCTGTTCCCTACCTTGATTGGCGCTCTGTATCTCCCTTGAAGGGCAAAATTTGTTTCCATGTGTATTGTTGGGTTCATGATCCGCTTTTACGTATGCTCTGCGTTACGGTATGTTCTGCGTACAGTATGATCTGCGTTTACTGTATAAATGGTTGCGTCTTACTGGCTTTAAATGGGACACTTCTATCTGCGTTTTCTATTTATCTAAAAATGCGTTGGACTGCGTTGATATACCTAAAAATTCGCTTTCATATCTCTGCGTTTTAATGTTTCTTCCCTTTTAGTACATCTGCGTTTTAATAAATCTAAGAATGCATTGATCTGCTTTTTATTAAATCTGCGTTTTAATGTATCTAAAAATGTATATATATATAAATGTGCGAAATTTTAGATGCGTTTTCCTTTTTGGGGTCGGCGTTTTCATGGCATACAGTGGCATTTATTTCGGGGGCGTTTGGTATGCGGTTGGGTCACCTGTTACTGCGCGCGAATTAACCTTGTGAGCTTTAATTCCGCCAATTTGTAACATGATGTTAGTCCTGTTTATTGTTTTTAAAAATTATGGTTACCTTTTAGTATGGCCGTTTTTTTAATTTGATTCTTCCGGTAAATATTGGATTACACCTTGCTCTACACGGATATGTTGTCTATGTATGCGTTGACATCTTAAACTGGTAAAAACATGGACGGGTTAATGTCTCATAGTTAATGGCTGCAGAGTCTATGTGACTGTTTTTTTTGGGAGTGAGTAGCGATACTGTTTTCACTTTTAAGGCCCTTATTTCTCATTATATTATGCAATCTATCACGATTCTTCAAACTAGTGTAATTATTTAAAATGACGATTTTGTATTATTATTGAACTGGAATGTGATTTAAGAAAGTCTTCTTCCAAGGGTTCCAGAGATTCTGTTCTGTCCTGTAGTGGGTTCCTATCATGATGGAAATTTTACTTTTTATCTGAACTTGGGCCTCTTTCATTGGGCTATATTGTTTGCATGATTGCACCCTCTGTTTTCACAATGCTGATGCATTTCCTTTGTTTGTATTGCCAACAACAGAGGTAATTTGAGTTGAGTTAGATGGCACCTTTGACAAATTGAAAAGCAACATAAAATGCAATATTAAAAGCAATACTTATATTTGTTTAATTAGAGAGGTTAATACTAGTCTAAAGCGCAATGTTAATAAATGTTTAGTTGCCTTGTAAATACTCGTCCGAATTGCAATGTTACTATCGTCAAGTGAAATGTTAATAATGATGTTAAACGAAATGTTAATATTGTTTAAACTGCCTTGTAAGTACTTGTTCGAATTGCAATAGTAATAATGGTTTAAAGTGAAATGCTAAGGATGATGTTTAAGGCGATATGTTAATATTGTTAACTGCAAGGATAATACTGGTTTAATTGCATTGTTAGTATTTGTTTAAATTGAAATGTTAACGATGACGTTTAAAGCGCAATGTTAATATTGTTTAACTGCAAGGATAATACTGGTTTAATTGCATTGTTAGTATTTGTTTAAATTGAAATGTTAACGATGACTTTTAAAGCGCAATGTTAATATTGTTTAACTGCAAGGATAATACTGGTTTAATTGCAATGTTAGTATTTGTTTAAATTGAAATTTTAATGAGGACGTTTAAGTGCAATGTTAATATTGTTAACTGCAATGATAATATTGGTTTAATTACATTGTTAATATTTGTTAAATTGAATGCTATTGATGATGTTTAAAACGCAATATTGTAAGGTCATGGTAAAGTATGGTATTAAATTGGGAGGCAAGGTCAGATAATATGGAGAATCTGGCTAGTATTCAATCACAGATGAGTCTTAGACATTGCCTTGTCATTAATTTAATGTTCGTTGTCAGAGTCCTTGTCACGCGCCTTCCGTAAGGGGTGCAATTGTTCTTCTTATTTATGTTGTACTTGATTGTGGTCAGTCGGTTGCCTGGTCTGTTGCGTCGGGTGGGATGTAGACACCTCCATGCTCCTCAGAACAGTCGCCAGCCCTGAGACCTTAAATGGTTAAAATCGATGGGAACCTGGGCCTGAGCGTTGATTATGTGTCTTGGAGGTCCTAACCTTGCAGGGTAGGATGGGCGGGTGGTCAGTTTACTTTTGTCGCTAAATGTTTGCGTTGTGCACCTTGTGCCTATGGTCGTATATTGTTGCAGTTACTCGTCATGTGCCTTTAGTCTTCTTGTGATGAACATCGTGGTTGCGTCTTGTTGGTTGTCAAGGGGCGACGTAGAGTCAAGTGTGTTGTTACTTCTACACGCGCGCACACACCTTAAACAAAAAAAGAAAAAAGAAAAAATTGCACCTGCTACAGAGTTGTTGTCGTAATGAGGAGGTCCGTTACATTGAAAAATAACACACATTAAAAGAAGATGATGATGCCATATTATTTTAGCTGACTATGAAGGATGATACTATTTAGGACCTACAGGATTGGAAATAGAACCTTGAAGAAGAAGTTTTTCTACTATAGAATACTAAGAAGAACATTGATGTTGTTGAGCTTTCAATCTCATCCCTTTCTTATCCACCCCTTGATGCTCCTTGTAAGCAAGATGTTGTTGATTTATGCATTAAAACTAATGATTGTGTTGTATCTCCTAGATTTGAAAAAAAAACTACAACTATAGGGTCCTCACTGCTCAACAAGATGGGATACACCATAGGAGGACTTGATAAGAATGGATAGGGTATTGTTTCTCCTATTACTCCTGAGATGAATTAACCAAGAACGAGTCTTGTATATGATGTTGATGTTTCCTCCTTGCCTACACTTGTTGATCTGTAAACTTCCATGGATATTCCACTAGAATAGTTTGTCACCAAGATCTGATAAATAACTGAAATCTTTGCTCTTAAGGTTATTTTTCCTTTAGATCTCATACTCTTGATTAGTGGTTTTCTTCTTTAAAAAAAATGGATGAAATATTTCAAATGTGAAAATAAGATAACACAAAAAATACACACACCATCCACAAATAAAAACAAGATATGACACAGGAAACCCAATACGGGAGAAAACCCAGATAGAAGGTGAGGCTACTCTGCTCTCTTTTCTCTGGTATAGAAATAATGCAAGTACAAATAAAGAGGCACTCTCTGTGGAGTTTCCTTTTCCCTATGGCTTGTATGGCTTCTACAAAATATCTCCTCCTCTATTATCCTCACATAACACCTCTCAGATGTTTTTCTCATCTATGGAACAAGATTCAATGCAAAAGAATGGGACCCCTTCTCCTCCTAATGGCTCGGTATTTAACATAGCCCGATAGCCATCTAGGGGTAGGTTTTTTACTTCATAGACCCTCAATTGTGATAGGGTTTTTGAACTTCTAGAATATTCTTGAAATTCCTCATGTGGCTAGCCCCATATGCATGAGTAATCGGGGTTGATGTGGCATACTCTCATACCATTGTGGTCAACATGATAGGTCAACTTGCGAGAGGCATAAATTTTGCATACGAACTCTGATTGGCAAATGGTTTGCATCGTTGGAAAGGTCTCGGAGTGTAGAACATTGTCGAGGATCTATGCATAATTTTTTATCACCGAAACCCCAAAAAATATCACTTAATGCCTCAAAATGGATTTGGAAGGTTTGGGACCCCAATTTTCCAAACTGGGACCTGCCACTAAAATGGCCCTGCAAGTTGATTCCTCCAATTTTTTCAACTTTGAAAGGATAAAGATAAATGACAAAAAATATAATGATCCAATCTAGATCACTTTCCCTTGCTACAAATAGGGAAGTTTTATTTGTTGCAAGAGGAATTCAGACTGATTTGTCAGACGAGCAATTTGTTGTTGAACCGATTGATGTGATGGTTGTTCCTAACATGCTTCATTCTAAGAAAGTTGTTGATGTTGATATACTGGGTTATTCTACTCCTGAGAGTACACCAGACCCTGAGCCTATATCTCTTGATTAGCCAACACATAACTATGTGCCTTATCATCATCCTCGCCATAGAAATCAAAGGAATGACAATTATGCTTTATGATCTCTACAGAAGAGCCATGAAAGACAGAATCGTGGACCAGTACCAACAACCAGGATAGATTGTGGTTGGATTGATGAGTGGTCATGGGCGCATCTAACCATATGTTTGAGGACTTCATATTGTTGTGTATCGTCGGTTGTACATACATACAATGCTCCTCTTCATTATTGATTGCTTTGTAGTGGTCGACCACATGATCGACCTGACTTGACAGTTGAATGAAGCTCGACTGGGATATTGGTTAACCAAGACTCGACCAAAGATGATAATCGACTGGAATTGTTCGACTGCATATTTGTCAACTGAGTTTTGAATAGTTATTTTCCATCAATTGTTGTTTCAACAAATATCTAGTGTTGATGCTTTGATCCCTCAACTGTTTTTAAGCGGGGGAGTGATTGAAGTTGTTGATGTTTAAACCCAACTTATATGCTTGGATTTGCTGAGAGTAATTGAAGTTGCAAATGTGCAAACCCAACTAATGTGCTTAGATTTGTTGAGACCGACTTAACCATGCTCGATTATGTTGTTGGAAGTTGTACTTATGCTTATTGTACCTGATCTAGAGACTGTTTGGATACATAAACTGTCTATATTGGAAGAGATTGTTGGATTAACGGAGATTGATTATATTGGTGTGTTCTTGTCTAGTCGATTGATCAATTAGCTAGTGTTGTCTTGTTGTTTAATCAATTGGCCTACTGGGATTGTGTTTAGAAAGTAGTTTTGCAACTAATTTGCAATGGATGAATTCATTTTTTCCTTGATCTATGTTGATGGTGATCAAAATTCCTCTGGAGTGTTGTTGTACCGTCTTGTGATCATCTTTTGCAGTCCAAACAAATTCAAGGGGGAAATCTACGAAATTTGTTTTCCTACAAGATGAGTTTACAGGGGGTGTTGGAACATGTGGTTCCATCATAAAACTCACCTTGTCGGTTGAGTGGGTCGACCAAGTCTTTGGGTCGAAGGTCGACTAAATGTTTTGTTGACCATGTCCACTTAGGATCCCAGGTGTGCATTTTATGGACATGTACAACCAACTTCACCCGAGCTTATTGGTTTGGTCCTTGATTGATCCAATTTTTATGAGAAGAAAGAAATGACTGTAGATTATTAATAGGTGCTTAACACAAAATAACAGAGATACAGTAAAATTGGTTTTTTATTCAATAAGGAAATAAGTTGAAACTGTAAAATGCAACGGAAACAAGCTTATCGGAATGGGGGTGGCTTATCTCTGAGAAGAGATGTGACGGTTGCACTCATTCGCAAGAAAATTATTACAATGAGGCTATGAAGGAATTTTACAATAAACAAGAATTCCAAAAACCCTAGACATCCAAAACCTAACCCTAGGAGATGAAGCACCAAAATTCATGTGGGCCCCGTTTGGGTAAGTTAGTACATCAACTTCCCGGGGTCGTAACTTTTGCATACGATCTTCGTTTTAGGCATATGATAGCCCATTGGAAAGGTATTGTCGAGGAGATTCATTTTAGGGGAAATATTGAATTAAATCTTATGTTGAAACCCCGTTTTCCCAAAAAACATCATTTAGGGCCTTAAAACGGCTACAGAAGTGAAAACTCCAAAAAATAGTAAATTACCAAAATTGCCAGAAAACTGTTTTGATCCAGTTGGAAAAGGTGGTGGCCACCGATATCCACCTGTATCATTGATAAAAACCTATTTATAGACGATCCTTGTGATCGGTCTATCACATTATTGAGAGATATATTTTCTCTCTCATGGAGTGTGCTTGTGCTTCAGTGCAATGGTGTCTTTAGACACCACCATTGCTCTTGGATATGTTCTATGTGGTTAATGCATGTTCCAACATGATCCAAACCTTGGGTATTTTGTAACCATTATCCATACTTTATCCATAATAGGTTTTCACCTTGCTTTGTCTTGATTGAGATGATGCATTTACCCATCATAGGAACCTTTGTTTTGTTTCTATGCTTCCCTTTCGACTACACTAATTCATCTGATGTGGATAATATCTTTGTATTCCTTATCATATGATTTCTACAATCATTAAATAAAAACCAAACGTCTTTTGAATATTCCTTAGCTTCATTACAACTGAAAACATAGACATGTGCCTCTTCATTTTCTTCTACAAAGTTAGCTTTCTACTTGCTCATTTCAGATATTTTAATCCTATAATCAAATTCATGGTCATTGTCCATATTTTTTACAATAATGATATTGAATATATGATTTATCAATCAATTACCTCTATCATAGTTGTTGTTTCTTCTTCCTCTATCTTGGCTTCTTCTAAGACTTCTTCATTATCTACCTCTAAATCTTCCTCTACATCACCCTCTATTTGAGGAAGATTCATCTTTAAAGGACCACTCCTTTCTCTTATTCTTTATATCATGAATGATAGCTTGTAATTGAAATGCGTGCTCAAGAGAATTATGATATGCAGATCTATTCATTTGTCTCTCATGAATTTGAAGTGACCCCATGAGCTCGTCAATGGAAAACATTGCCAAATCCTTGGATTACTCAATTGTAGCCACAACTGAATCAAATCTTGGAGTTACAATTTTAATATATTTTTACTATCACTTGATCTAACAAGGTCTCTCCATGAGACTTCATTGGATTTACAATTCCCATAACACAAGTGAATAATTGTTTCATAGAAATTTTGAAAATATCTCCTTATCATTTGAAGTCTAATGATCCTCAACCTATTTGTTCCTTGATATGCACTTTGTAGAATATCATAGGATTCCTTTAACTTGGTTGTCACTACAATTTTTAGGAAAATTGACTCATGCATGGCATGTTGAATGTAGAAAAGTTCCTTTGAGTTTATTTTCTTTTTTTCTTTCAGCGAATCGTTTTGAGCCTGATTCCATGTAGGCTTGACCAACTGATGATGGGTAACTAGTTTCAAGTAGATCCCATAAATTCCCAGAGAAAAATGTTGTATTCAACTTCATACTTTAAAAATCATAGTTCTCCCTTTGGATTTGAAGGTGAGTGTTATCACTTTAATTTTTCTCACACACGACATTCATGCTCATCTAAAAACATCATCAGTGGAAAAGAACAAAGCACTATGAGGCTACCTCATGGTTTGTTTATATCACCTTAAAAGAGTTTGGAAAAACATAATAAAAGAGGGTTTTCATACACTTGTGTGGGCCTCCTTCACTGACACTCGCACAATTTGTGCAAATTTTCTTTCGAAAGCCACACAAGTCTACTCACATGCACAACACTGACTTGTTTGGTGCAGTTAAGGAGCCAATCCTAGCCCAAGTACCTCTAGGATGATGTACAGGTGAAATTCAAGCCCCATCTCATTCATGAGGAGTACTTTGGCCTCCCAAAATCTCCATCGAGCATTGGGATCTCCATTTCAAATGAGGAGCTCTGAGAAATGAATTAGTTCTTCATGGAGCTTGAAATTTTTCTATAAATGAGAGACATGGGGCAACATTTGAAGAAGAAGAGAATTTGCAAGGTTATATTGTAGGAATAAAATTGAAGACCACTTGTATTTCTCTCTCATCCCAACGATCCATGGCCCTCATGCTTGTGTGAGCTCTTCCATCAAAGAGAAAAGACATTTCTTCATACACATCATTTGTGAGAGAGGGTTGTCAATAAGCAGAAGGACCAATCTGAAGAAGAGTGTTGGAGCTCATTTGCATCTAATCATTTTCCCCCAGTGTTATTATTCATATTCAAGCCTATCCATTGGATCAATATGTGAGTATTATTGCTTCCCTCTATATTGTCATTTGAACTTTTATTTTTTTGTTTACTTTTTAGTTTAAATCTTATGCATACTACTCTATTCATGTTTATTGCATTAATACTCTTGTGGTTGGTCTTCACACTAACCATTTTCTATTATATAGCTTGCAGCCTATTTATAGTAAGGGGATTTTGATCACCATTGCAACAAAATCAACGCAAATGGTGAGTAAGGGTGAAGTTATTGTTTATAGTTGTACTAGAAGAAAAGTTGTGATGTCATTTCTAAATTGGGGTCATAATGGCGATTTGAGAAATATTGAGGCAAGTTCAACCATTTTGAAATCAATGTCTCAATAGCCTAGCAGAACCAAAGGATGGAAATGTTGAGAAACATTAAGGAAAAAGGAACCAAAGAATTAAGAAGAGGCCCGTGATGCATGGTGTGACATGCATGATACGTGGACATTTTTCAATTATGTAAAGAAAACAACTTTTAACTTATCTTTGTTGAAGCCACTCCTCTATATGAAACAACAATCATTTAGACAAGTCATGAACATGTTATGATTAAAAGTTTTTAGTCTGAATCGATCTCCACATCCAACCTTTTGTATCTATGTGGATTATATTTTTTCTATGAATGGTCCTAGTATCTTGGTGGAATGATATTTGGATCCATATGACTTTAGTAGGCATATTGAGTAAAGCATTAGGTCATTCATTGATTTCAAATGTCACTAATGGGAGTCACTGTGAGCACTTGTACTTGGGACCTGTTGCTACTCAAACTCTCGCCAAGGAAAAGTCTCACCTTGTGAGGGAGATCTTGAGGCAACAGACAAACAAGTCGTCTACTGTCCCCTCGATGACCTTGCTTCTAGTCTTCTAAGCTAGGGTCTCTAGCCTAAGAAGGGATTTCCCATATGACCAACTAAATCCTATCGTTGTAAGTAAGGTGAGTATGTTAACTTAGATTGACTTCTCATAATGGAAAATCTAAAAATAAAAAATAAAAGAAGACTAAACTCAACAAATATTTGAAAGTGAAAACTTGCTTACAAGTATATTGATTTGTCAAATATACCAATGAAATGAAAATGCAAAGTAATGTATCACTCAGATTGTATCACATGCTTGGGTTTTGAGTCATCAATAATAAATCAATTTAAGGTGACAGTTCTGGCATCTCAAACAGTGAATATCCTTCCACCGACAGCAGTTTAGACTAGAGCTTTCAGACACTTAAGAGTATTGATTCAATTCTTTGAGATATGCAAAGTCATAAAATCATCAGACACTTTCTCAGAATTTGTATATTGTATCATCCCTACATGTTTTGACAGTCCTAGAGGAAGATTTGCATGGAAAACAAGGTAGGTAATGTTAGGCATCCAAATGAGGATGTTGGGGATCACTTACAGTCTGAGTGTCTCTGTGAAGTATGCGGAATCCAGGTACCTCAAACACTGTGAAGGAAAAGTGACATTAAACTTATTCTTGCACACTATAAATTTTTCATTTTAGACAATCCTATACTGAGAGTTTGGACAATGATCAAGGATGAAACATTAGGGCTTTTGAGTGTGATCGTTGGGATTTTGATCAATCGCTTTGCTGTCTAAGATGCAGCAGAACAAGGATCATGCAAAACGACGCTCACAAACTCATGTGTAATTGACCTGGTAACCTTTGCCACCTCTGCTAATTGGACAATGGAAATGACAGTTGAGACAGCAGATAAAGAAGGTGACACCCAACAGTTTCAAGGGAAACGTTTTGTTGTTTTAAGAGCCATTCTAATGGCCAGAACGTTCAGGAGCAAGACACACTTCAAAAGATGGTCAAAGGTTATGCACCGTTAAGTTAAAAGGGGCCTCTTTAAACTCAAGCGGCTCACTGGTGAATTTGCAGGTTGCACAATAAGGAAATACAATAGACAATTTTCAACGTAAACCCTTTGGATGTGGTCGTTGTACCCCCTTTTCTTAACGATTTGATATCTACAAACACTGAGAATGAACATCAGATAGAACGATGCTCAAATGATAATATATGCCCTCTAAAACTCACCGGAATATACTCAGCGTAACTCAAAAATCGAGGCAGCATAAAGATAATCATAAAAAGCTCAAGAAGGTTGTCTACGCATAATCTTTGTGGGCTTCAATCAAAATATAAAAAAATTGACCTGCAAAACAGAGAGTATCCCTGAGCTTGTGTTACAATGGAAAAACTCTCTATGGCCAAGGGTAAACCACAACAGACAGGTATGACTGCAGAAATCAACTTAATTCCAACATGTGCTATATAAACTAATGTGCAATACGAGGAAGAAGCTTACCTCGATCCAATCGTTTGATGTCATTCCACCGTTGAGCACTTTGACCCAAAGTTGTACACTTGCAAGAAGTTCTCAAAAAACAAGCGATGCAAGTATATAGTGACAATATTTAAAATGAGTTATCACATCAGATAGCACAATCCATTAATAAACATTACAAACATGCCCATGGATAATAATCATATATTTGCAAGATATCGATAGGACGGGAAAGGAGTATTTCTATTAATAATTGATCAACAGAATTATCAACATTACAAACTTCCGTGTCAGCATGGTTCGAAACCAAGAAACCAAGTTCCTTCCAACTGGGTCTCCACCACTTCAATCCTCCACCGAAGGCAAGCTCATACCAAAGAGGTAATGAGGTCCTCTCAACAATAAGGAACGAGCTTGGGGGTTGAAAACTGCATTCAGTCTTGAGGGACAAAGGGATGCAGACTCAATATGAAGTAATTTCTCCAGGGTAACTTTGCTCTCAAAGTTGAATGCTTTCTCTTCTTTTTCCATAGCTTGAAATTGTGCTCTTATAGCCTCCATAATGCAACTGAAGGGTCGAGTCGGAATGTTTCTAGTATATGGAAGGCCAAAGATCATAGATCTTTTGTCGTGACATGGAAACCCGACCTCATTTTGTATTTTCTGGCACAAAACCCGATATACATGAGTTGTGGAGCATCAAGAATATACACATCTTGCAAAGCAGTTAGGGAGCGTATATGTGGAAAAATATATATTTTTGGCTCTGGATTTATCAAAAATGGGTTAATAAGTTTGCATAGGGAAATGGAAAAAGGTCCTCTGTGCAAGATAGCAATGGTGAGAGAAATCTTTCTATAACAGATGCCCCCTAATGTGTGAGATTAGAGGAGTATCTGCGATGGCCGAAATACATTATAAATAACCCAGAAGTGGAGTGGTAGAGAACCAGTTGGACGAACTCAATTGTTGATTACATTATGTACTGACTTTGCATACATGGCTACCAAGAACACAATGCAAATCCATGTGGAAAATATACCAACAAGTGTTCATGGCCATGAGTAGGAAAGTATAAATGTGGTTACATGTCAATAGTTGTCATAGTCATGAACAAGGCCCAATGAAACCAGTCTCAAAATCAATTTGAAAATATTTGTATACCATGGAGTACAATCTGATCTCCCATGATCGCTGAAGTCAAATAGGTACTAGTCCAATGAAATGGAAGCAATAGCTCAGGAAAGTTGCATCCACAAAGTGATGTCTTCAAGTCTTCAATACAATCCACCAATGGTGCAAGTCTACATCATGTGAATAAATGAGTTGAGTCGAACACGATGAGACATCGTTTGATTACCGTTTATTGAGGTATACCGTTAACAAACGTGAGACAACCTATCAATGATGAAAGTAGGTATCAATGCACCAAGTACATCTCTACAAATGTGAATAAAAGAGCTGGTTTCGAACACTTGAGAGATCCATTGATCAGGAGACATTGACGTATTCTCATATGTTAATGGTGAGAGAGCCTGCCACTAATGACTGCAAGCCTCAAGGTACTCATAAAACTCTAGGTCTCATATCCAGAATACATGAGTTGAAGTCGATGGAAAGAGACCCGTTGAAAGGAGAGCATTAAGGCATCTCTCATCAGTCAACATGAGTAACAAAGCAAGAGCTTCATGATTTGGTGAAGATCGGACGAAGAACATGTTCACGAACCAACGACTCTGTACGTCTTTCGTGTGTGCCAAATGCAAGCGATACATGAAAAAGACCCTCTGAATAACAACCAATGATGAAAATTGCTGACAAAGGCAAGGAAACCACCAATAAGGCTAATGGCATCCAAAACATTGCACGAATCCCAAAGTGTGAATATATGTCTTGCCATCGAACATAAGGGAAACCACCCAGTCAACGACCCATGATGAAATGTCGATTGTTGGGTTCAAGGTGACCTACTAATGATGAAAGTAGGGCCAAGGTGCATCATAAGACCAAAGTATCATGTGATTCTGAGACAAACTGAGGGTATGGCCGACATGCAAAGTCAATATTTCTGAGGAGTGGCCGACACAGGTTGATAGACTTCTTTTGAACAAGAGCATGAGACATACGGTGGACTCCAGAAGCATAGACTTAATGATGTGACAACTAGATGCAGGAGGCATCCATAATGTTCTCTATAGTGACTGGAAGATTTACCAGTCGGTAGAGAAAATTATGTAACGAGATCAGCTTCCTAAGGCCATGCTAGACCCAAAATTATGATGATGCAAGGACTCAATAACTTTGTGCTATGTTCAAAGGCGACACGACTGCTGCCAATTACAATATAGTACTCCCTTCCCGCCCGTCTTTTTTTTCTTGTTCATAACAAGTGAATGCTATGATACAGAGGAGGGAACGAGTGTCATAAGTAAGAAAAACTAGTTCCAGCAGTGGAACATACCTATGCTCAATGCAAGGAAATGCATGCAAGAGATGGACACTCGGGGTGATGTTCCCTCCAGGGTATAGGGTGTCAAATTGCGAAGGATATGAACAAGGCTCTGCTTGGTTGAGGATGCAAACTGCTTGGGCCATGGTTTATAACACAAAGCGAGAACCGGCTAAAGGATCAATACTGCAAGAAAGGGCATGAAATGCAATCACAATTTAAAGCCAAAAAATGTCCTTTTTTATATCTTTTAGTCTACTTGGTGTGAAAAATGGGTAAACTTGTGCCAAATATACATCTTTTCAAATCCAATTTACGAGTGTGAAAAAGACAAGTTCACTCGACGATCTTTTCCCATTTTTATAGCGAGTTGGAAAAGATCTTAACTAAGACTCATGATCTTTCAAATCCAATTTTAACGAGTGTGAAAGGGACAAATCACTCGGCAATCTTTTTGATTTTTAGACGAGTCAGAAAAGAGCTTAACTAAGACTCGTTTGGAAGATTCTAGGTGGCAAGTCACGAGGGAGGCTAAGGCTCATGTGCGGACCTTCTGTGGAATGCCAGTATCTTGCGATGAAACGACACAAACTCGGGAAGACCCAAATCTCTCCAAGTCGAGGAGGGCAAAGTGCTAATGGACGGTATCATCTCCGTGGCATATTGGATAATGTCTCTTCCTAGAAACGACATAGGCGGAGGCATTGGATACCTCACAATACCATCCCAATCAAAGGGAACCTCGTCAATACTTGGAGGGAGAGAAATCGGGAAGAGTAAAAATCTCTCTCCTTTAAAAGGTGAAGTACTAGAAATGTTAAGGACATGGCAGAGAAGGTATAGAACCCAAACGAGAAGAGCATGATCGACCAAAAATTGCATTGGCGCGACCGCTTCCTTAGACTTGTCACTCTCCAAGAGAAGAGTGGGGTCAACCGAAGATTGCATCGACACGACCACTTTGTCAACCATAGGTTGAATAGGATGCGAGACCACAAGGTCAAGAGGTGCATCACCCCAAAAAATAGGAGTGTTTTCAGTCAAAGATTGTATCGACACGACCGTTGGTTGAACAAGATGCAAGACAACAAGGTCAAGAGGCACATCACCCTCGAACAAAGGAGAGGTATCGGTCGAAGATTGCATCGACACGATCACAGGTGGAATGGGATGTGAGACAACAAGGTCAAAGGATGCATCAACCCCTAAAGGAAAAGGGGTGTTTGTCGAAGATTGCATCGGCATGACTGTTGTATCAACCAAAGAAGGAACAGAGTGTTGTGAAACCATAGATGCCTCGGAACCCGAAGGGCCCTTAGGTGAGCCCCACGCTTCTGGTATCCCGACAGTAATAGGACACAAATGAGTAAGGTGACTTCCTTCACAAGTCCTGCAAAGGAATCTAGGCTTACGTTTGAGACGTCTAAGCTTCCCAATCATATGAATGCCCCCATCATGACTTACAGTTGTTGGTGACATGCTCCTAGCATGACTTGCAGAGGCTAGTAGCGCATCTCCAACATAACTGGCAGGGGTTGGTGATGAATCCCCAACATGAATACGAGAGGTTGGTGATGGATGCGCAATGTGACTAGTAGTGACCAGACATGTGCCTCCAGCATGACTTGCAATGGCTCGTTGCAGGTTTTTAACATGACTCGCAGAGGTTGTCGACCAATCTCCAACATGGCTAGCAGAGGTTGGTGATATAATGCCAGTATGAAATGCAGTGACTAGACTTGTGCTCCCAGCATGACTTGCAGCAGCTGGTTGTAGGTCTTCAACATGACTCGCAGAGGTTGTCGACCAATCTCCAACATGACTAGCAGTGGTTGGGGATATAATGCTAGTATGACACACAGTGACTGGACTTGCGTCATTTGAGTCCAAGTTCCAAGGAAAGATTGGTTCTGAGAAATTGCAGGCCAAGAAGGATTCTGGTTTACACCATGTCCCTGTCTAGCGGGATAGTATCTTCCTCCATACTGATTCATGAAGGGTTGTAAGGGCATCAACACTAAGGAAGCCGCTTGCGTAGAGAAAGCAACATGATAAAGGTTAATCATGTGAGGATATATGTTTCCCCCAGGCGAAGGAACTTTGTGAGGGGGGTTTCCCATACTATAAAAATAACTCCCCTCGGATGAAACACCGGAGGACAGACAGAGTTTCGCCATGGGAAAATTATTTGTAGGAACCGACATGGTGGAAGAAGGATAGGTGGACGGAGTGTAATAAGTAGAATGATCGCATAGTTGGACACTTACTTCTTGCATAGTGGATTCGTAAGAAGGAAGATTCCAACCTCCTACCATAAGAGGTGTTTGAAACATATGAATCCCACCAAATGGAGAGGGATAATAAGGAGGCATCATGCCCCTAGACCCAAAACTTGTATTCGCATAAGGAGGTGAGACAGAGGATGGAAAGTGCAAAGATATATCAGACATACCATGAGGAAAATTATTAAAGACCCAAGGCATTGACTGATTACCATAATTTTGCATAACATTATAAAAAGCAGACGGACTTGCCCCCATGAACGTCATGGGGGGGTAGCAGTAAACGAGGGAGAAAAAGGAACTCCACTATCCATGATAACAAAGACTCGGCATAAAATCCTATGGTCAACTAATAATCAAAGAATGTTAGAAAAACAGGACCGCAGAGCAATAAAATAAAACAAATGTAGAAACAAAACATAGAAGACACACAATACAAGAGAGACACAGATTTACGTGGTTCACCCAGTGTGGGATACATCCACCAGAGAAATTGTCAGTTCCTTCCTTTATTATTATCCAACAAATGAAGGGATACAACCTACAGCAAAACCCACTGTAATTTCCTCTTCTTTTTCTCATAGTCTCCTC
>SNQJ01S0096824.1:5477-22912 GCA_010110895.2 Picea sitchensis
TGTGTGTGTGTGTGTGTGTGTGTGTGTGTGTGTGTGTGTGTGTGTGTGTGTGTGTGTGAATTTACAACAAGGTATGTTGCATCAAAAGTTGGAAGGCTATGAGATAAGAGAGGATGGGATCTTCATGTATAGATACAAAGTCTATGTGCCAAATGATCAGGATTTGAAGAGCCTGATTTTGTCAGAGATGCATAAGTTCATTATGCTAGACATATAGGTTACCACAAGGCCATTGTTGCAATTAAGAAGCAATACTTTTGGCCAGGTATAAAAAATAAAGTTGAGGATTTTATTGCGAGATGTCTGGAATTTCAAAAGGTCGAGGTTGAGCACAAACATCCAACTGGTTTGCTACAACCTTCTCCCATTCTTGAGTGGAATTAGGAAGTTGTGACCATGGAATTCATAACTAAGTTTCCTAGAAATGCTAAGAAACATGATTCTATTATGGTGGTGGTGGACAAGCTTACTAAAGCTTCCCATTTTATTCAAGTGAATTCAACGCACAAGGTAACCGAAATTGTTGATATATACACGCACAAAGTTGCCAAGCTTCTTGGTGTTCCTAAGACAATTGTGTCTGATAGAGATTCCAACATCTCCTCAAACTTTTGGAAAAGGTTGTTCAAAGGATTTGGAACAAGTCTGAAATTCAACACAACATATCACCCCGATTCAGATGGCCAGACCTAGAGGGTAAACCAAGTGATTAAAGACATGTTGAGTATGTATGTGATGGATAATCCATCGAAGTGGGAAGACTACTTGCATTTGGTAGAGTTTTCTTACAACAATGGGTATCATGCTTCCCTAAAGATGAGCCCATTTAAGGCACTTTATGGTAGAAAGTGCAATATGCTAGTGAGTTGGAATAACCCAACAGACCGTGCAGTAGTTGGGCCAGATCTACTCTGGGAAATGGAGGAGCACATGGTAAAGATAATGTAAAACCTAAAGGCTTCCCAAGATAGGTAGAAGGGTTGCACAGATAAAAGCAGAATCCATGTGTAATCTGGAGTGGGTGACCACGTGTTTCTGAAATTGAAGGATATGACAAGTTCTCTGAAGTTGGGAAAGTGTTCTAAGTTAGAAGCGTGATATTGTAGGACATTTGAAATCCTTGAAAGGATTGGTATTGTCACTTGTATTATTGCATTTCTTTGGTCATTATGCATTCATAATGTTTTCCATGTGTCATTACTTAAGAAGTATGCACATTATGTTAATCATGTCACTGATTGGAATGTGATTCAGGTGGATTTCAAGTATGACCAGTTTGCATATTGGATCAAAAAGTCAAGAAACTCCAGAATCGAGCCATAGAGTTGGTAAAGGTCCAATGGACCTGGAATGATCTTGAGGATGCAACCTAGGAGTGTGAGGATGCTATGCATGCAGAGTATCCTCATATTTTTTAAGATTTTTGAAATTTTGTATGTACATGTGTACATGATGCGCTGAGGACAATGCATAAATAAGGGGGAAGGGATTGTAATGTCCCTGATCTGATACCCTTTTTATAAGTACATATGATCTAGTGATCCGTTGGAACCAATTGTAAATGTAATGGACATTTAGGGTTGTGATTTGTTGGCACCCAACGTTGGTGTTGCACACATTTGAGAAAGTGCGAGGAGAATTTTTATAAAGACAAGGTGCGCACATTTTATGTGTTGTGTGCACTTGGGTAAGTGCATACATGGAAAGGATAAGCACAGATATCCAATTAGTTTGTTACAACCTTTTCCCATTCCCGAGTGGAAGTGGGAAGTTGTGACCATGGACTTCATAGCTAAGTTGCCTAGAACTACTAAGCAACATGATTCTATTATGGTGGTGTTGACGGGCGAAATTGACCGCTCATCAACTGGAGGCATGAATCCGGTCTGGGGTTGTCTACTTAACCCAAGTTGTTTGGATTGATCCACTCCAACAAGTTTAGCGGCTTCATTAGCTGATCTAAGTCCTAAGAAAGCGAAAAACAAAACTAAAGAAGATAAAATAACTTAATGAATAACACTCATTGAAAACTATATATAGATCTAATATATATTTACAGTTTACTAACTAATATTTATAACATAAGTCTACTTATTATATGTATAATATATACAAATGAATTTATTTCTAATATATGTATAACATTTACAAAATACGAATTTTAATCTAAATCTGCGAAAATCGAATATGGATTGATTTATTAAACAACAACAAAGCTATCTTTCAATCTTTTTTGATTTTTTTTTTTTATAATGTTTATAAACAAGAAATGGAATAACAAACTGTCTAATTGAAAACAGAGATAACAAATAATAGAATATGTTTAGACCGCAGGAAATTTATGTATTCATTAAACTAATGAAATAAAACTAACAAACTGACCTGTTATCGCATCCCATATTTGTCCTATGTATAGCATCCAATCTCGTTGTCTGATGAGGCAAACCCACAACAGATCCTACAAATACTTCTCGTAAATGTGAAGCAGTAATGATTGAATCCGAATGATAGAACATATAAGAGATATAGTAACATCAATCTTATAATTTCACAAGTGGTCACATTGAGATAAATCCTGCTGTGAAAACTTGTGTATAAATGTTCAACAAATGATGAAGATAAATCTCTTAATCTCAAGTTTGAACAGAATAATTATTGTATGTTAAATATGGGACATAAAACAAGGATAACATATAAAAAAATTTATCATACCAATCTGCAATAAACCACGATAGCTAAAGCAATCATAATCTAATTACAAATCGAAATAATCATGACTTGAATAAAAACATAATATGGAGAAGCTAAAGCTATGACAAATATCATATTCTATTCAAGTCTGTAAATCAGAAATCCATAGTTTTTTCCCCACGCAGAGATGATTTCAAGTTTACAAAATAACATACTTATATAGGTTCTAGGAACAAAATGTTTCCTGTTGATAACATCCAATATGTTCCAAAAAATGTGGGGGATGCAACCTCCCAGATTTTACTTGATACCAAAAACTAACAGCCTAATCTATTTACTAAAAACATAAAGATGGTATGGCTGGAAGATCCCAACAGTGTTTCATATCTCTTTGAAAATCATGAGTTCTTGAAAACAAATAAAAATAAAAAGATTTCAGATGTATTTTCAATTATCAAAACAAGTAATTCGAATTTTTCTAACTAGGTATAAAATCTCACGATTCTGTAGCTAGTTATAATTATAACTAGAATCATATTTTATTCAATCAAGCAAAACAAATTAAAAAGTAATCTATGCAAACAAATCGTGTATCCTAAATTGAGAAAGAAAGAATCATACTAAACTTTTAAAAAGATCATGCCTCAAATTAAGGGATTCAAGCAAATCAAGTAATCTTTGAATTTACTATTGTTGTCGCTGCTTCCACGTTCTTAAAAATAACAGACCCTGTAGTTTTTTGGTGTTTGTCTTTGGCTTGAGCTATGGATTGGAGTTTTTTATTCTCCTTTGTTAACGAATCCACCTGGTCTTCCAAATATTTAAGCCGAGACTATAGTAAAGGCACATCTGTGTAATACCTGTTGATCCAGGATCGACATTCATTACAGTGCGGCTATAGAGATTGTGTATTGGCACTGATAGTATTAACAGCTGGAGAATCGTCCATTTGACATGTAGGTTCATCACAGAGTTTGATGCCAGGAAAAAGAGGATTGTCCTTTACACACGGTGGTAGGTTGGTAACATAATCGTAGGGTCTGTCAGGGAAAAGTCCATATGAATATGGATACTCTTCGGCCAAGAACCTTTCAATTTCCAAATCTGGATCCTCACTTACCACAATTGTATTTTTTGTGTCTGCATAAGGCTTGGGTTTGTTTCGAGCACATCGTGAAACCCAACGAGCATCCCTTTTACTCTTATAATTAACATCGACGTTGCCTTTAAGCTTTTTCCCTATGGGTTTTTTAACAGTCTTAACACAACTCTTAGGATACGAATCCGGTTGAGTGTCGGGTTGAGTAGAATCAGGGTAGGTCAAGGGTTCCAAATTAGAGATAGGATCACAGGGCAAGAGCGAAGGAGGAGAGATGGTAGGTTTCACAAGGGTTTCTGTGATGACAGGCTTGTCAACCTGTCCCAACTCACTATTACCGAAACCATTTCGTAACACAAAAGCATCCCAACAGTCGTTGTTTAATTGCAACTGATGTACCATGATAATTTTGATTAAACCATGATGGAATAAACTAGAATCAGACTTCTGCCTTTTAAACCACTTTCCCATCTTATACAAAATTCTAAGCAGAAAGTAGGGCATGTTCAACGGGAAATCGATGAAGCTCATAAGCAATTGCAGGTGATACAAGAAAACCAACCCAAATCTTCCTTCACAGGTAATGAACTATTTCACAATAGCTAACAAATCATGCCATCTAGGTTTTAAAGATGAGACATGCATACCTCGGTCGCAACTGGTAATTTTCCTTGAGGTGAAAAACAATGACCAGGGGACCTCTTCAACCTTTGCGTTCTTGAACCACTTTTTCCCCACAGCTGGTAAACCAGTAGCTTGGCTTATAAAATCTTCATCTACCTCAAGATGCACGTCTCCTATCTTTGCTCTGCAACTGTCGAAAGTCAATGCGAACTCTTGGGAAACTCTCAGATTGAAACCCCTAAACTTTTCAATAAACAAATGTCAGTCGTTCCTTTCTAAGTCGTCTCTGGCGTTGTCATAAGATAACAAGGTTTGGATGCCATTGGGCTCAATCCTCACCATAGGAGCCATGGCTAACAGAAGGGAATCAATGCGGAAATCGGAGGTAGGGTTTGATAGAGAAACACAGAGCCATAGTCCTGAGTTTCCTCAATGTAATGCAAAGATAGTTTGAAATGGTATGCAAGAGCGTTAATCACCATGCGTGGGAAAGAGATCGTGAAGCCCGAGGCCATACAGAGCAATAATTTCACGATGTACCTCATATGATACCTTGGGATATGGGTAGTGTAAGGATGTAAGCGCTTGTATACCATAGAGTGCACACATTCATGACTTGATTACAAGGTAAAAGTTTCAAATAAACATTGTGTTAAAAGAATTTTATGAATCAAACCTCATTGATATTAATCGAATATTAATGAGTGGGAGGTTTTTTACTTATGTAACCAAGGCATGTTTAATACCAAGGAGTTATAAACTAGGAAAACAATCATGTTCATAGTGAAAGACGACAATTCGACAATAGACCATATGAACAGTTATCCTTTGATCAAAAATCGAAACCAAGTGTGAATTCCAACATCAAGTTTTCATGCTTACAGTCATGAAAACAAAAATCGAAAGGAAGGTATGTAAAAAGCGACAAGTGATAAGTGTCGTTGCTCATGACAAGTAATGCAAATTTAGAGACCCTGTGTAGGCAGCTTATAAACAATAGAAATTACACTATTGCTACCAACAATGGCGACACGTTGGGAGAAGTAGTGATCTCTGCCAAATGAACGAGTTCAGATAGGATAATCAGAAAAAACTTCAAATCGAAAACAACCGAAAAGCTGTCTGAACATTATTGTCAATTATAAAGCATTCCAGGTTCAGATTATTGTTATTTTAAAGAGACGAAAACTGGCAACAATCTTAACAGAAGAGAGTCACAATATTAAAGTTAAAATCTTCAATACTTTTGACAAGGCCGCTGCAACCAGCATACGTCCATAGCCTCGACAGGGATGTCATTTAACCCACTCCGATATTTGTATCCTGCCAAGATGTTCCAGATCAGAATGAAGGACATTTAAGGTCAAAAGAATCCATATCTGAGAATTTTCATATACCTGACATTGCTTCGCTGCCAGCAGGCCTGTTCAGTACCCCGACGAAGTTACCTTAGCGTCATACATGCATTTACCCACTGCCATCAGACCTATTCAGTATCCCGGCGGGTTTACAAGCACTTCCCACAACTCTCTGAAGGTTTATTTAGTTTTAAAGATATTTAATAGAGTGGGGTGACACTGAAAATCCTGGTTTTTGGACATATCTTAGTAAATTATAAACCTTGAAGAAATTTCTTAGCTGTCCTTCATTAAGATCTAAAAATAGTTTGTTAATAAAACCAACTTTCAAGAGCAGGGAGACATCTCTAAGTTGTTCTCTTAAGGAACAAGGACATCATAAGAAGAATTTTTATGGATGATCGTGAGTAACTTGAGTTACAGATTGAAATCAAGAAACACTTTTCAAATAACAAGTTATCTTTAACATGGCTGCAAACTCAGAAGAATATCACAACTGATGCTTAAACAACCTTCAACAGTCATTTTAGAGGGGATATTTTTCTGTTCTCTTTGTCTGAACTCGCCCATGATGCAGGCATGTGTGTCTCAAAAAAGAAAGACTGATAAGCATAAAGGAAAAATCAAAACAAACTAGCAAAGAAAAACAAACAACAAGCAAAACAAAAATATTTACACAGTGTACATGGGAGTGTCATCAGACGAAGTACCTTTTTAGAGCTTGGCCATTCACTGGAAAGGTGTCTGGTTGTCCCTCTAAATTCTGTAATTGGAAGGAACTGGGACCCAATTTCTCAGCAATTAAGAATGGTCCCAACCACAAGTTCTGAAACTTTGTATGCTCTCCTTTTCCCTCATGAGGTTTGTCCCATTTTAGGACAAGGTCACCTACCTCAAAATTTCTGTCAGAGGCAGAATTGGAATCAAACCAGTTTTTAACAATGAGTTGATGTTGATCCAATTTCTGTTTTACTTGAGCCCTCACTTCTTCTAATTTTAACAAAGCGTTAATTCAATTCTCCAAAGGGGGACAATCCTCTTCCTGTACTTTCTGCGATAGCTGCAGAGATGGAAGGAGGACATGTGGTGGAAGAATTGCCTCTATGTCGTAAACGAGAAAGAAAGGTGAGTTACCCACAACAGTTTTAGGAGTTACTCTATCAGCCCAGATTGTGTTTAACAGTGCGTTATGCCAATTTTTATGGTTTTCAGAGACCGTTCTCTTGATAATTTTGATCAGATTTTTATTAGTTGATTTTGCCAAACCGTTGCCTTGGGGGTAATAGCTGGCAGAATACTTTAATTTAATTGCTTTTTCTAGAGAGAAATCACTCATCTCAAGAGACGAAAAATAAGAAGCATTATCAAATACTAGGCATTTAGGAATACCGAAACGAGTAATAATATTTGAATTCAAGAAAGATATTACCTGGATGGTATTTACAGCTTTTAATGGGGCAGCCTCAGACCATTTGGTGAAGTAATCTGTGGTTGTTATGATATACTTATGTTGATGTGAAAATGGCGGATTGATTGGGCCTATAATATCTAGACCCCACTGCTGAAAAGGGGAGTCTACTGAAATTGGTTGCAGAAGGAAGGTTGGTTTCTGTATCCGTCCGGATGCTTTTTGACAAATTACACACTTGCAACACAAAGCATGAGAATCTTTAAAAAGGGTAGGCCAGTAATAACCTTCTCTTAATACTTTACGGGCAGTGGTATCTCCACCAAAATGCTCACCAGCTTCTCCTGCGTGCAATTCCAATAAGACTTTTTCTGCTTCATCTTTCTCAAGGCAGCGCATTAGTACTCCATCAAAATTTTGACGAAACAAAATACCATTAATCAGCTGAAAAGAAGCAGATTTCAATCTTAGTGCTCTCCTTTTAGTGGGATCAAGGTGACGGGGAGCTGATCCATGTATAAGAAAATTTTTTATATCATCATACCAGGGACTAACACGGTTTTGTGCACACCAGATTTGATTTTGATAGTGTTGTCCTGGATTTAACATATCATTTTCCACTTGTTGTCCTACAATTGAGTCAACGACCAATTTTCATAACCCTTGGCCTCTTACTATTTGTGCTGGGGTGATTTCTATGTCATATTCTTGCAAGGATGTGACCCAGTTTGCTCTTTTTTCGCCTAGTTCTTTCTGTTCTAACAGATTTCTGACAGCCGGGTAAGGGACGATGATTTTCGTCCTAGATTTCAACAGATAAGATTGGAAGTGCTTTACTGCTTTGAAAACAGCATAGGCTTGTTGATCTACTGCTAGGTAATTAAGTTCCGCCCCCTTGAAGGTTGAGCTCATAAAGGCAATTGGGACTTCATTGTTTTCAATATTCTTTTGAGTTAGGATGGTGGCGTATGAACGGTCAGAAGCAAACATGTAGAGGGTGAAGTCTTGCGAAAAGTCGGGGCTCATTAGAGAAGGAGCGTCTATTATGGCCTTTTTTATTGAATCAAAAGCCTGGCTTTCTAAAGGTCCCCAATGGTATTGTACGCCCTTTTTTATTAGGTTTTGTAATGGTCTCACCATTTTTGAAAAGATGGGGACAAATCTCCTAACAAAGTTTATCTGGCCTAAGAAATATTGCATGGAGTTTTTTGACGAGGGAGGGGGCAATTTTGAAATGACTTGAGTTCTTTCAGGGTCAATAATCATCCATTCGCTCGATACAATGAATCCTAGGAGTTTACCTTGTTCTACTGCGAAGATAGATTTTTTAGGATTCAAAGAAATGTCATACTTATGACATCGTTGTAGAACGTATCTTAAATGAGCTAGATGATCTTCTTTATTTTTCGAGAAGACAGTGACGTCATCCAGGTAAACTACGACAGATTGATTGATTAAGCCTCGGAAAGCAATGTCCATCGCTCTTTGGAAAGTGGCACCGACGTTTATGAGTCCAAAGGGCATCTTTCTATAAGCGTAGGTGCCCCATGGAGTGCGGAAGGTGGTTTTGAGTTGGTCTGGAGGGGACATCAAGACTTGGTTATACCCTAAAAAATCATCCAACAAGGATAATCTTTCAGAACCAGATACCTATTGAAGGATCTGTTCCATGGGAGGGACAGAGTAGTTGTCTTTATCAGACACTCGGTTAAGATTTTGGAAATCGACACATAGTCGGATTTCACCACTCTTCTTTTTGACAGGGACAAGATTAGAGACCCATTGTGTGTGCCTAACTGGGAAGATTATCTTAGCGTTCAGGAGTTTGTTTAATTCTTTCTTGACAGTTGGTTCGATTTTTGGGTGCATTTTCCTTAACTTTTGTTGAAAACGTTGGGTTTGGGGTTTCATAGGAATAACGTGTTGTATGATGTTAGGATCAAAGGTTTTTAGGTCAGCGTACATCCAAGCAAAAACATCTTTGAATTCCTTAAACAACTTAATAAACGCTACGTTTTCTTTCTCAGAACACCCCACCCCTAAATTAATGCACTGTGGGTTTTCTTTAGTTCCCAAATTTACCTTTTCATGCGTCAAAGAGGAACTATTCATTTTACAGTTCACTGATTTTCTGAACTTGTCGTGAAGATCATAAAAATTTTCTAATCTAACTACAGATTTTGGGATAGAATTTACCATGTCTGGTGAAGATTCTAGAGATCTTGGATCTGGTATTACCATAAAGTCACGAAGATTTTCGTCATGGGTACCTTCGTCGATCACCGCGCCCTGGAAAGTTTCTTCCATATGCATAAAACTTATAATCTGTTGATCGTCATCGAAGACTCTCCAATTTGTGATGTTGTTTGGAATGGACGGTATGAACAATAGTTCGATGGAGAATGCATTCGGAGATAAGCATTCTGCAGGAAATTTTTTTGAAGCGACGTTAGCTAACAAATCATCTTCTGAATTATTCAATCTAGGAATCGAATTTATGTTAAATGCAACAAACTTATTCATCAAATTCCATACCTCGGTTTGGTAGATTTTAAGGTGTGGAGATAAACAGTGGATATAATTTTTTACCTATCTAACCACGATTTCTGAATCACCAAAGACAGTCAAATTTTGAATGTTCAGATCTAACGCTTTTCTGAGGCCTTGCAGGAGTGCCTCGTATTCGGTCGTGTTGTTCGTACATTCGAATTCTAACCTGCAAGCAATCAGAGTCCTTTTACCTGCTGGATCGATGATCACGCAGCCTACACCAGCTCCTTCCTTGGATTTTGACCCATCAAAGTAAAGAGACCATATTTGATCGTCGTCGATTACATGTGTCCACTACGAAGAAGTTGTTGGCTGTGTATATGTCAAAATTTCAGACTGTTCTTTCGGGTTAGTGATGGTGGAAGTTTCGGCCACGAAATTACCGAAAAAGGTATCCATCCCTTGTATTTCGGGTGAATCGCCAAAAGGAGTGAATGGTTCATTGGGATCATTTAAATCAGTCACCGTGAAATTTAGATAACGTTCACAATTTACCTTGATTCTATTGGGCTTTCCATTCTCGAGTAGCCACAAGTGAGACCAATCTGTCGCAAAATAGTCGTGTAGCTATTCTGACCAGTCTCTGCTTAAAAACAAACCATAAAATTCTGGGATATCTACAACAATAATATCAATAACTTGATGAACTTTAGGGTTAGACAAAAATCTTATAAGCACATTTCTTAATTCGCCTATTACTTTAACACTAGTTCGATCAAGCTGGATAATCTTCAAGTTGGATGGTTGAACTTCGGCATTAATCTTTTGACAAACAGACCAAGGCATTACATTAGATGATGCACCTGAATCTACCATGCAGTTATGCACATTCCTATTGAAAATTTCAAAGGTTAACAAAAATGGACGGACATTTCTGCGAGTATTAACAATGAAAGCTTGTTGTTTTTTACTCGCAGCCTCTGAAACTAGTTTATCTACATTCGTTACATTATTTACAGGAAGGTCTCTTTTATCATGAGGATCAAAAGTAGTTTTGGCGGAGGCCTTCTGAGGAACTTTGGGGTTGTTCTGAACACCTTTGTTACTGCTCGGATTGCCATTTTTGTTGTTCTCTGCAATATTTTGTAGCATTTTTTGCAAAAGAAAAGGGAATTTTAATAATTCATAAACATAAATGTTAGCCCTAAGATTCTTTAAATATTCGACCAAATCATAATCTAAACTTGGGTTTACTGAATTCTGTTTAGTCTCAATCGATTTAGACTGTTTTGGAGGCAAAGTCGTAATGATTTCAGAAGAAGGCTTATTTGTTGTCTTGCTCCTAGTATTGTAAGGATGGACTGTTTCGAAATTAGCTTGAAAAATGCTATCCGAAAAATGTCCAAAAATGTTCGGAGAAGATTCATCTTCTTCTACTGTCTCTTGTTCAGTTACTTCTTCAGGAATCTCGGGAGGAATCAAGTTATCGTGTGCTTCTAGAATCATTTGAATAGCAAATTGCAGGCTTTCTAGATTTAGGCCTTCAGTATTTGAATTAGGTCGGTTGGTGGGAAAAGGCTTCCTAAAAGGGGTTTTGTAAGGCCCTTTGCTTGAAGAAGATTTCTCAGCCGTCCTTTTCAAATCTATAACTTGATTGGACAGTTTTTGAACAAATTTCTGTAAGTTTTCTAAATCTGAGCTTTCAGGTTGAGCTTTGTTTTGGGAAGGTCTAGGGAGGATTTCGATTTTCTTTTTGGATGATGAACTAGTCTCTGTCTTGTTGCTAGTAGTGTATTTTAAGCTAAGGATGTCTTTCTCGATCTGACTGGCCTCTTCGAAGGATTCTAACAATGTAGCTTTCTTGGATCTCTTTACCCAAATGGCTATGCTTTGATGTAAGGCTTTCGTATAATATGCGATAATAATATTCTCGGCGGGCATTGAATCTATGGGGATTCGTCTCTTTAGTGTCAAGAACCTTTGATTAAATTCTTTGATCTTTTCTTTGGGGTTCATTCTTAAACTAGAAAGCTCCATGACTAGAACTTCAGGAGACTTGTCATCTTCGAACTTCTCAAGGAAACAAGATTCAAATTTATCCCATGACACGATGGTGTGGGGTTGTTGGGAAAAGTACCAAGTAGAGCCATTTCCCTCAAAGGTGTAGGGAAACAGTCTACAAGCTACGTCTTCGTGCTCGACACTACGGATTCTAATGGCTAACATAAACTTTTTGATGTGATCTTCAGCGATCTGTTTGGAGTCTGGGTCAAATTTAGGAAGTCATTTTTCCGGGTGTTTGGGTAAAGGATGTTGAGGCCCAGGTATGGCCGTTGCATCTTGGTCAAGCCAAGGTCTGGCGGGATTGTTTGGGTTGGCCATAGGTGTGGGTGGTGTCTAAGGCATGAGTAACTACTTTCATCAGAGGATTCTTCTCTAGAAGAAGAAGGAGATGAAGGAGGTGGTGATGGTGGTATACCAAATCCTCCTACTGCAGTAGTGAGGATTGGATCTGTAGGGTTTAAAATAAGGTCAGTGCCTCCAAGTTGTTCTCTGATATCAAAAAAGTCTAGTGGTTGGTTAAGAGGTTGGTTTGGTTGTCTTATACGAGCTAAGGCACTGTGCGTTCTTATGAGAGATTGGCGAACAATCTATTGTTTGTCACCACCCATAGGATTTGGAGTTATTGGTTCAACTGTGATCCGTAGATCGTCGTTTAATGTGGTTGTTGTTTGAGGGACAATGTTGTCGTCTGAATGAATTCTAGTCACTATAGGTGAGTGGGTAGGTGGTGGAGGAGTCTTACGACCTCCTCGTGCCATTAGTAGTTTTTAGGCCCTCCTTCTAGCACCATTTGTTGACGGGCGAAATTGACCGCTCGTCAACTGGAGGAGTGAATCTGGTCCGGGGTTGTCTACTTAACCCAAGCCGTTTGGATAGATCCACTCCGACGGGTTTAGAAGCTCCGTTAGCCGATCTAAGTCCTAAGAAAGCGAAAAACAAAACTAAAGAAGATAAAATAACTTAATGAATAACACTCATTGAAAACTATATACAGATCTAATATATATTTACAGTTTACTAACTAATATTTATAACATAAGTCTACTTATTATATGTATAATATATACAAATGACTTTATTTCTAATATATGTATAACATTTACAAAATATGAATTTTAATCTAAATCCGCGAAAATCTAATATGGATTGATTTATTAAACAACAACAAAGCTATCTTTCAATCTTTTTTGATTTTTTATTTATTTTTATAATGTTTATAAACAAGAAATGGAATAACAAACTGTCTAATTGAAAACATAGATAACAAATAGTAGAATATGTTTAGACTGCAGGAAATTTTTGTATTCATTAAACTAATGAAATAAAACTAACAAACTGACTTGTTATCGCATCCCAAATTCATCCTGTGTATAACATCCAATCTCGTTGTCTGATGAGGCAAACTCGCAACAGATCCTACAAATGCTTCTCGTAAACGTGAAGCAGTAATGATTTAATCCAAATGATAGAACATATAAGAGATATAGTAACAACAATCTTATAATTTCACAAGTGGCCACATTGAGATAAATCCTACTGTGAAAACTTGTGTATAAATGTTCAACAAATGATGAAGATAAATCTCTTAATCTCAAGTTTGAACAGAATAATTACTATATGTTAAATATGGGACATAAAACAAGGATAACATATAAAAAAATTTATCATACCAATCTGCAATAAACCACGATAGCTAAAGAAATCATAATCTAATTACAAATCGAAATAATCATGACTTGAATAAAAACACGATATGGAGAAGCTAAAGTTGTGACAAATATCATATTCTATTCAAGTCTGTAAATCATAAATCCATAGTTTTTGCCCCACGCGGAGATGATTTCAAGTTTACAAAATAACATACTTATATAGGTTCTAGGAACAAAATGTTTCCTGTTGATAACATCCAATCTATTCCAAAAAATGTGGGGGATGCAACCTCCCAGATTTTACTTGATACCAAAAACTAACAGCCTAATCTATTTACTAAAAACATAAAGATGGTATGGCTGGAAGATCCCAACAGTGCTTCATATCTCTTTGAAAATCATGAGTTCCTGAAAACAAATAAAAATAAAAAGATTTCAGATGTATTTTCAATTATCAAAACAAGTAATTCGAATTTTTCTAACTAGCTATAGAATCTCACGATTCTGTAGCTAGTTATAATTATAACTAGAATCATATTTTATTCAATCAAGCAAAACAAATTAAAAAGTAATCTATGCAAACAAATCATGTATCCTAAATTGAGAAAGACAGAATCATACTAAACTTTTAAAAAGATCATACCTCAAATTAAAGGATTCAAACAAATCAAGTAATCTTTGAATTTACTATTGTTGTCGTTGCTTCCACGTTCTTAAAAATAACAGACCCTGTAGTTTTTTGGTGTTTGTCTTTGGCTTGAGCTATGGATTGGAGTTTGATATTCTCCTTTGTTAACAAATCCACCTGGTCTTCCAAAGATTTAAGCTGAGACTATAGTAAAGGCACATCCGTGTAATACCTGTCGATCCAGGATCGACATTCATTACAGTGCGGTTGTAGAGACTGTGTATTGGCACTGATAGTATTAACAGCTGGAGAATCGTCCATTTGACATGTAGGTTCATCATGAATTTTGATTCCAGGAAAAAGAGGATTGTCCTTTAGACACGGTGGTAGGTTGGTAACATAATTGTAGGGTCTGTCAAGGCAAAGTCCATATGAATATGGATACTCTTCGGCCAAGAACCTTTCAATTTCCGAATCTAAATCCTCACTTACCTCAATTGTATTTTTTGTGTTTGCACAGGGCTTGGGTTTGTTTCGAGCACATCATGAAACCCAACAAGCGGCCCTTTTACTCTTATAATTAACATCGACGTTGCCTTTAAGCTTTTTCCCTGTGGGTTTTTTAACAGTCTTAACAACTCTTAGGATACGAATCTAGTTGAGTGTCGGGTTGAGTAGAATCAAGGTAGGTCGAGGGTTCCAAATTAGAGATATGATCACAGGGCATGAGAAAAGGAGGAGAGATGGTAGGTTTCACAAGGGTTTATGTGATGACAGGCTTGTCAACCTGTCCCAACTCACTATTACTGAAACCATTTCGTAACACAAAAGCATCCCAACAATCGTTGCTTAATTGCAACTGATGTACCATGATAATTTTGATTAAACCATGATGGAATAAACTAGAATCAGACTTCTTCCTTTTAAATCACTTTCCCATCTTGTACAAACTTCTAAGCAGAAAGTAGGGCATGTTCAATGGGAAATCGATGAAGCTCATAAGCAATCACGAGTGATACAAGAAAACCAACCCAAATCTTCCTTCACAGGTAATGAACTGTTTCACAATAGCTAACAGATCATGCCATCTAGGTTTTAAAGATGAGACAGGCATACCTCGGTCGCAGCTGGTAATTTTCCTTGAGGTGAACAACAATGACCAGGGGACCTCTTCAACCTTTGTGTTCTTGAACCACTTTTGCCCCACAACTGGTAAACCGGTAGCTTGGCTTATAAAATCTTCATCTACCTCAAGCTACACGTCTCCTATCTTTTCTCTGCAACTGTCGAAAGTCAATGCGAACTCTTGGGCAACTCTCAGATTGAAACCCCTAAACTTTTCAATAAACAAACTCCAATCGTTCTTTTCTAAGTCATCTCTGGTGTTGTCATAAGATAACAAGGTTTGGATGCCATTGGGCTGAATCCTCACCATAGGAGCCATGGCTAACAGAAGGGAATCAACACGCAAATCGGAGGTAGGGTTTGATAGAGAAACACAGAGCCATAGTCCCGAGTTTCCTCAATGCAATGCAAAGACAGTTCGAAATGGTAGGCAGGAGCGTTAATAACCATGCGTGGGAAAGATATCGTGAATCCCGAGGCCATAAAGAGAAATAATATCACGTTGTACCTCATATGATACCTTGGGATATGGGTAGTGCAAGGATGTAAGCGCTTGTATACCATAGAGTGCACACATTCATGACTTGATTACAAGGTAAAAGTTTCAAATAAACATTGTGTTAAAAGAATTTTATGAATCAAACCCCATTAATATTAATCGAATATTGATGAGTGGGAGGCTTTTTTACTTATGTAACCAAGGCATGTTTAAGACCAAGGAGCTATAAACTAGGAAAACAATCATGTTCATAGAGAAAGACGACAATTCGACAATAGACCATATGAACAGTTATCCTTTGATCAAAAATCGAAGCCAAGTGTGAATTCCAACAACAATTTTTCATGCTTACAGTCCTGAAAACAAAAATCAAAAGGAAGGTATGTAAAAAGCGACAAATGATAAGTGTCGTTGCTCATGATGAGTAATGCAAATTTAGAGACCCTGTGTAGGCATCTTATAAACAATAGAAATTACATTATTGTTGCCAACAAGTGGTGGTGGACAAGCTTACTAAAGCTTACATGTGCAAAGTTTCCAAGTTGCACAGTGTTCCTAAGACAATTGTGTTTGATAGAGATTTCAAAAACACCTCAAACTTTTGGAAAGGGTTGTTCAAAGGATTTGGAACAAGTTTGAATTTCAACACAACATATCACCCCGAGTCAAATGGCCAGACCTAGAGGGTAAACCAAGTGATTAAAGACATGTTGAGTATGTATGTGATGGATAAGCCATCGAAGTGGGAAGACTACTTGCATTTGGTAGATTTTTCTTACAACAATGGGTATCTTGCTTCCTTAAATATGAGACCATTTGAGGCACTTTATGGTAGAAAGTGCAATACGCTAGTGAGTTGGAATAACCCAAAAAACCGTGCAGTAGTTGGGCCAAATCTACCCTAGGAAATGGAGGAGTAGATGGTAAAGATAAGGTAAAACCTAAAGGCTTCCCAAGATAGGTAGAAGGGTTGCATAGATAAAAGAAGAATCCATAGGGAATTTAGAGTGGGTGACCACGTGTTTCTGAAAGTGAAGGATAGGCGAAGTTCCCTAAAGTTAGGAAATTGTTATAAGTTAGACGCACGCTATTGTGGGCCATTTGAAATCCTTGTAAGGATTGGTCATGTCGCTTGTATGCTTTCATTCCCTAGGTCATTATGCATTCATAATTTTTTCCATGTGTCATCGCTTAAGAAGTATGCACCTGATGTTAATCATGTCACTGATTGGAATGTGATTCAGGGGCATCCAAAATGTGGATTTCAAGTACGACCGTTTTGCATATTAGATAGAAAAGTCAAGCAGCTCCGGAATTGAGCCATGGAGCTAGTAAAGGTCCAATGGAGCTGGTATGATCCCGATGATGCAAACTAGGATTGTGAGGATGTTATGCGTGCAAAGTATCCTCATATTTTTTAAGATTTTTGAAATTTTGTATGTACATGATGCACTGAGGATAATGCATAAATAAGGGGGAGGGGATTGTAATGTCCCCGATCTGAGACCCTTTGTAATTGTACATATAAGCTGGTGATATGTTGGAACCAAGTGTAAATGTAATGGACATTTAGGCTCGTGAGTTGTTGGCACCCAGTGTTGGTGTTGCGTGCATCTGAGCAAGTGCGAGGAGAATTGTTATAAAGACGGGGTGCGCACATTTTATGTGTTGTGTGCACCTAGGTAAGTGCGTACATGGAACCGTGTTGCGCACACTTGGATTAGTGCACGATAATGACTGGAAGTGTGCATTATATATATATATATATATATATATATATATATATATATATATATATAT
>SNQJ01S0096824.1:40165-58868 GCA_010110895.2 Picea sitchensis
ACTAATCAAAAGCAATTTTATATCTTACTCCAAGACCAAAAGATAGTTTCAACTTAGATAGTATCCACAAGAAAGTAAGTGGTATGTGTGGTCATCGTTGTGGCTACATCCATTGGGGTCATGTGCTTAGTGACCTCTATATCTTCTCATATACATATAAAACATTATAATTTGTCGATGTTGATTTCCATGACCTTATATAACATTTGAATAATTAATATATTCATATCTAAAACCAACTTCCATAAGAAAGTAAGTTTACCTTCCTTTATTTATAGAGATGATGGGATGAACGTAATTTAAATATTGTGTTTTTAATAGTCTTTATAATCCTCATTAAGAAATGTGTTGAGAAATTTTAAAACTTACTTCCGACCATACCTACCAATCAACATATGTTGAAACTTATTTTCTATGTTACCTAAAGTCGATCAACCATGCATTGCAAGGGTGTGTGGCAAGCATTTTCAACGTGAGGAAAGGGCCACTTTGCTTTACTATTAAAATAACAATTTTGATAGAAAAACAAAAATGCAATCAAAGGTTCAAAGAAATTTTCCAATAGATCTATGAGGCCAGCTAAAAAGCTAAATATGAAAAAGCAAGAATTTGGATCAATGACGATTAATATGTTTGAAGTAAGATTATAACAACAGATCATAAATTATTTTGTGACAAAAAAGATCATTGTATGTTTCCTTTGTAATTGGCAACTACAAAATCCAAGGTTAGGTCCATGAAAGTTTCAATTGCTAATTGACAATGTTAGAGAAGTGTTGGAGCTATCAATGAAAAGGTAGAAATATTGTTTTATCCTTGGTTGTACAGTTGATATCATTGTATGGCCATGCTACTACTCGTAAAATACCGAGCATCTATTGCATAGTCTTCATCAGTGAAAGTGGGTCCACAAGACCTGTCATTCGTATTATAAACCCAACAAAAATGTTACATTTACTATTGCAGGTAGGCAATCAAAGCATTCCAAGTACACATGTTGATTTGCAATAGGTTGTTGATGGAATACACAGGACGATTTGCAATAGGTTGTGGACAAGACAAAGTGTAGTTTTTAAGAGACTTTGGATAAAAGACGAAGGTTTGGAGGGGAGTTATCCCCTTAAAAAAACACCTTCAGCGTAAATATATATAACTTTACTTCTAAACGTTTTCGAATTAACAATAATGCTTTGTACACCTCCCTTTCATTACTTCAATTCTCATTTGCCCCTTTAAGGGGTATGCTAGTAATATTTTGTTTTCCTATATCTATGCACATTGCAACATTACCCCACCTCTCTTTATTCCTCTACAAATCCCATTCATATTTTCAATCTAAAATCCCAGAGGAATCATGGCAACGAAAGGTAAAAGAGAATGACATGGCAAGATTGATGGTGGAAGATATTGAAAGCACTCACGCATGAGCTACAAATGGGGGTTGTGTAGTAGGTGACGTCAAATCTCCCCAACATCGTAGAACTGGTGCAGTCTATGGCCAACAAGAACTTTGAGCACATAAAACACATAAAGAGACAAAGTATGGCTCAAATACTATTAAGTCAACATGAAATTGTGAGATAGTTGGGTAAATCATGGTTGTTCTATTTAGTATACTGAAAGTGTCAGGGGTATCTCTCTTGCTAGAAAACTTTGTACACCAATTCTTGGAGTTCCTCTATGTGAGGGAGAGGACATTGATCCTTCCTGTATGAGAAGGATTTTTCCGGTCTCTCTTAGTTTGTCTTTGAAGCATTGGACGAAATGATGGAATTGTACTCTTGATTTGGATTGGATCATTATATTATTTGTCATCTATCTTGAAGCTTTCATTGTGGAAAATATTGGGGGAATCAACTTGTAGGGTCATTTTAATGGCAAGTCCTAGATTGGAAAATTGGGGTTTGAAACCTTTCAGATCCATTTCAAGGCATCAAATGGCATTTTTGGGGTAAAAAATTTCTCAGATTTAACTAGTACCCCTTAACATTGATCTACACTGAGATCGTTCCAATGGTGTAAACATTGTGTCAATCATAGTTCGCATGCAAAAGTTACGTCTCCTGCAAGTTGACCTATCATGCTGACCACCATGGTATGAGAGGATGCCACGTCGACCCCTATTACTTACGCATATTGGGCCAGCAACCTGTGGACTTTCAAGAAGATTCTATAAGTTCCAAAACCTTATACAACTGAGGGTTGAAGAAGTCAAACCCCTACCCCTAGATGGCTATTAGGCTATGTTAAATACCGGGCAGTTAGGAGGAGAAGGGGTTCCATTCATTTGCATTGTATCTTGTTCCATAGCTAAGAAAAACATCTAAGAGTGGTATTGTGTGAGGATAATAGAGAAGGAGGAGGATTATGTAGCAGTCGTTCAGGCCTAATTGTCAAAAAGTAACTCCATAGTGAATTCCCATTCCTTTGGATGTGCATTTTATAACTGAAGCAAAGAGAGAAAAGCATAGGACTCACCTTCTCGCTGGGTTTTCTCCCATATTGGGTTTCCCAAGTCAAATCTTGTGTTCATTTGTGTGCATGGTGTGTTTTTTTTGCCTTTTTTTCATTTTTATATTTCAGTTATTTCTTAAATTCAAGCAAAGCTAGTAATTAATTAATCTTGGATCTAAGGAAATAAACTGCAAAATTCTAAGATTTCATCATAGTTTAAGATTTGTTGTGATGAATTGTTCTAGTGGGATATCCATGGCAGTTTACAAATCATATCGGTATCAGAGCAAGTTTCTTCTGGGTATTTGTGGGAAGTTGCAGGGATCCAGGAATCGGTTTAAGAAGAAAGTTGCAGAACCCTAGCCATGGTCAATGAGATTGTTCATAACAACCCTCAAGATCCAGCAGAGGATATATTTGCGATGCTAGAAGAGCAAGTCACTGACATATCTCACAATATGTCCCTCCCCATGATGGTTCTAGCAAGCAAGTTGGGACTATACAAAGAGGTTAGAGGATCTAACTCTGAGATTGGATCAGAAGGGAAATTGAGAGATAATGAAGACCCAGAAAAGGAGTCAAGGAAAGAGCCCAAGAAAAAGAAACCCAGTTCGAGTGTTTCTAACCCTTAACAGTCCCTATTCAAGATGGAAGAGAAAGTGAACATAAATCCATACCGAGGTGAGATCGATACAATAAAATGGAATCATTAGTTGCAGAAATTAGAAGTTTATTTTAGCATTCACCATATAGATGAGGAGAAAAATATATCATTTGTCGAACTGAAGTTAGAGGGACATGCTTTAACCTGGTGGGAAATTCAGACAAAGACACTTAGGTTGAAGGGTGGTCCACTGGTAACTAATTGGGAGGATTTCAAAACCCTCATTAAGTCATAGTTCTATCTTATTGGGTATGTAGAGGACCAACAGATCCTTTGGAATTACTTCTGACAAAGGTAGGGGAAAAGCGTATAGGAGTACACCATTGAGTTCATAAATATGGCCATCATGATGGGTATCTCTCCCAAGAACCCAAATGTACTCCTCAAGTATCTTGTGGTTCTACATAGTCATCTATGAAATCAAGTGATGATTTTCAATCCAAGGACAGTGGACAAGGAATGTGTACAAGCACATTATCCCGAAAACATAAGCCACAAGAAAGGGAATCCAAGCGGTTCCAAGTTGAAAAAGCACTAAGGAGATTCCAAGGAGGAGAAGAAGAAGTGGAAGGGGGGAGGATAAGAAGACAACAACCACTGCACATCAGTGCAATGTTCCCAACAACAATTGTAACTGTTGCAATATTGATGGTCACATTGAGGAAAAGTGTTGAAAATGACATCCAGAGCTAAACCCAAAGAACCACAAGAAGGTTGCAAAGAAAAAGAATCTTCTAGCCACAGATTCAAGCAATTGGGTTGAAAGAAACTCCAATGTGGATGAGAAAATTGTCTGCACATCAGTGCAAAAGGAGGTGAATCTGAGTAGCCTTCATCACCAGAAAGAGAAGGAGATGACCAAACTCTTCCACATCGAGATCCAGGTCAAGAAGACCAAGATAGATGCTTTGTTCAACTCTGGTTCACAAGCTAATATCACAGCAATGGATCTAGTTGGCATGCTTGGATTGGAGGTTCACGATCATCCTAACCCCTATCCATTGTGTTATCCCTAAATTTTGCACTCGACTGCTATAGGGAAAAGCTAGGGCACATCAGTTATTGCAATGGTTTTTGTTTGGTTGATAGGTAGATCAATAATTTGGATGGGTTAAGGATATGATAAAGGTCATCAACTAAATCTCAAATAATCAACAACACTTCATATAGTCAAGGGCATTCACGTTGATAGCTAGACATTTGAACAATACCATGGAAGAAAATGGAACCAAAATGAATATATAAGCCAACAATCTACTAAACTCATACATTCACCCGGAGGATTTTCAAATTCAAAATGATATTTAGACTTTAAAACAAGTATTTGAACACAACTTACAAGAGACATGTAATTGACAACAAAATATTCACTGTAATCGAAGCTGAAGCTGTATAGAAATCAATGCATTGCAAAAATCTCTATTGTATTCAAATATGTAGAAATAAGACAAATTTACACTAGGAGCACAGTCTAACTAGCAGAGTATTTGAATCCATGAACATGAATTGTTGTAGGGCATAAAGCTCCTCAATTACAATTCTCAGACTTCTTCCAGAAATCTCACCACTTGAACCCTTGTCTTCCCATAGGAAGATTACCTTTATTTGCTCTCGAGTCATGATATTTATAGAAAGTCATGCTCACCATTAGTAACAGATTTTTTGGAATACATTAATTCGATTGATAATTACTAGTAGAAAAATTGGATATTGTTGCCCAGAAATTAGAATAGATAAGAACAAATAACTATATGCTCATTGATGATAGCCCCAAAATAGACAACTCCGTTGCAAAAGATCTGGAAATGTTTTAAACGCCAATCCTTCTTTAAGTTCGAGTTGATCTTTGACTGCCACATAACACTCTGTCTCCTGTCATAACTGTAATTAACTATTTTATGTTGATTTTGTGCCTGAACATTTGGATCTTACCTCCAAATTTGAGATTGACTTCTTGGGATGTTGATCCAATACCCTGAAATTTGAGATATATGTTCCACACCTACCATAAAACCTGGAGTTGATTTATGTACCCAAGATATGCTCTCCACTAAATCTGCTACTTGAGAGAACTTGAAATATTCATGATTTAGATATTTGAAGCAATCTTCCTCCACCTAATACTAAATGATTGCCTTAATTGATGCTTAGAAATATAGATCAAATCTGGAATTATGTTCTTGAATAGGGAATGGAACTCCAGGAACTTAGCCCAAATATAGTTATCAAGCAAAATCTCATTTGGTTTAATCTCAGTGAACATAATGAGCCTTTGTTTGCTCATGTATATATTCAAGACCTCTAGCAGCATCCAAAGCAATTTGAATTCAAGCATTCTATGATAAAGGTGTGTAGTCCCTGCTCAAAGGATCATGCAGGAGCATATTCATAGACAAGAAAGAGCACATCCTCACTTGATGCATAGTCAATTACCTCTACCAAATTTGTGTGATGAACTCTGCAGAGGAATTTCATTTCTACCATGAGTTCTTTAGTTTCGGTAGATGTATGCCTCTTAATTGCAACTTTATGACCCGCATAACACCATAATAAATCAAACCAAATGCTCAATGTCTAATTACATTTGAATCATTAAAAATTTCAGTAGAAGCTAGAATTTCTTCATATGTAAATACTATTGGATTTTCCAGATCAAACTCTCCAGCCATCACATCCATAGTGTCAAATGATTGTATATGCCCCCTTCATCTTGTTGATTTTCTCCTTGTTAAACAATTCTAATTGAAGGACTTCAAACGCTTAAGCAATTCTTTGCCAATTCGCCCTGCATTGATAGTACCAATAGTTTTCCCCTCTAGATCATATGACCGGTAAGAAAAATCACCATTAATAATTTGCTTATATCCAGGCACAAAATTGTGCATCAATATGAGAATATGCATTAACTCATTTTCTGCCACGGACACCACATTACTTCATGTAACTTGTGCAACAGTCACATCAATTGTTGCTAAAGTTTTTAGATCAATATGATCAGAAGCTTTCCTCCTTGATCCTCTCAGTCGTCACATAGGCCGAGTGGAAAGGTGTAGAAATCAAAACATGTAGATCAAGTATGTGTTTCACAGTTAGGACCTTCCTTATCCTCTGTCACAATATTCTAATGTATAAATGGGAACTGTAATAAATCTGGACATCCTTGGTGCTTTTAAAATTGTTACCTTTATGGAATATATGGCGCATGTAACAAGTAAAACATATTTTATCTTTGTATATATCCAGTCACCAACAAGTTTGTTCGACGCGTGGTGCACTATAATGTAAGCTTCTCCCATGGCGCTCCATGTGAGGGCGATCTGCTCGAAATATTGGACTTGCATATTGGGTCTGTTCACAACCCAACATTTTGCCAAAACCAACAAAATTTTATAAAGATGCCATAACCATGTGATCATCCACATTTTGGAGATATACTTCTAAATCTGATTTTTTGTTGCATCCCTCCTTCATGGCCATGTGAAAGTTTAATAAAAAGATCATGGATAAAATTAATAGATATATGTATAAGCTAGGTCATAAAAATAATAGTTTTTACTTTTTAATAAAAACTATTATTTTAAAAAAGATTAAAGATCCTTTTCTAAAATAATAAAAACTATTAAAAATTGTGATACCCAACTCAACTAATGGAAACATTTGTACATAGAATAAGGATTAGACAAACAAAAGTGACTCTCTCAGCAAAAGAAGTTTTAGATCATAATTGTAAAGACTTGCTAAAAACAAATTGGTAACAGTGAAGTTGGCAAGTTTTGCGCAAAAGCAGTGAAGGTTAAATTTTTTTGACATAGTTGATTTTAGTGCTAACACCTTGCTCCAACCGGGGATAGTGCTTTCCTGCAAAGTGATAAGAATCGTAGACCATTGTGCCTAATCCATTTCTGTCCCATAACCTGCAATTTGTTATGATATGAAACCATTCGTGCTCATCACATACCATGATTGCAATCTAAAACTGAAAATCCTTTGTATCAGTTCTTTGTCTCCATTGGGATATGGAGTCTTTATTTCTTCTAATCTACTACACATCTTGAAAACCAAATGCTTAGAGATAAAGATTATTTATGTACATATCCTACTAAGTTAGCCAATCAACTTCTCAATCATGTTACATCAAACTTCCAATGCAACCATGCAAGGAACTAGTTAACTAGCTGAAACTTATTTCCATCTTTGAGCACAAAAAGGATAGGACGAACTAAAAAATATAGGAGTAAAATACAATCTTGAAGCCCATACCTACAGTCATGCAATTCTATCCTCAAAAAGCTGAAGACATAAATTTCGCTACTCCATTTCAACTCCATGTAAATTGCCATTGGATCTTGGAAAGAATAAAAATAATCCTTTCGTTGATCAGTGGAATCATCTATTTCTAATTGAAGAATGTTAAAGACAGGGTCACCAATTTCTGGAATTTGTCGATCCATATTTACTGGAAAAGAAGTCATTAGTGGTTGATCTTGTATCTCCTCTTCATTTTCAGTTGTTGCAACTATTATCAGTTCAATGTCATCACCTTCACTTCCTTCCTAAAACTCAGATTCATAGTTATCATAGACTGGATCATTGTTGCTCAAGTCAATGGAAGCTGATGTAAAAATATTCTCTTCTTCATCTGGGTACTCATCATATACATATTGATCATAAAAAATTGTGAATCTTGATATACAGAAATCTTCGTTTCACGATGCTCCTACAAGAATAATTTCTCATGTGCAGCCTAATCTTCACAAGAGTTTGTAACAACAAATTCATCGCACAACTACTAATAGAAACATCAAATGAATCGACATTCATGCTATTAACATCATTAGAATCAATAACATCTTGAAAATCTTCTTCTTGGAAAATAGAATTGGAAAAAGATTCATGCATGATTGAATCTTCTTCCATATCTTCATTAACAAATCTTCTTTCATTCTCACTAGTAGAAGAACAAGTTACTGTATGTTGAAAATGTGAATAACATTCCTCACAATAATGTTCAAAAAGAAGTTCCTTGGGAAAATACCTCTTACAATGCTTATGGAACGTTGTATGAAATTCTTCCAAAGAAGAGATGTTAGGAGGAGGAGGCAAGGATCTGTACCATTCACAGGCATGTCCTTCTCATGTGTATCCCGATCTTCATAAGAGTTTGTAACAACAGATTCATCACAACAACTACTAATAGAAACATCAAATGAATCGAAATTCATGTTATTAACAACATTAGCATCAATAACATCCTGAAAATATTCTTCTTGGAAAACAGAATTGGAAAAATATTCATGTATGTTTGAATCTTCTTCCACCTCTTCATTAACATATCCTCTTTCATTCTCACTACTAGAAGAACAAGTTATTGTATGTTGAAAACGTGAATAAAATTCCTCACAACAACATTCAAAAAGAAGCTCCTTGGGAAAATACCTCTTATAATGTTTATGGAATGTTGTCTGAAATTCTTCCAAAGAAGAGATGCTAGGATGAGGCAAGGACATGTACCATTCATGGGCATCTCCTTCTAAGGAGTACATGAACATCTTCATTAACACATCTTCATGCACGATATTCCATTTATGCATAACTTCATGAAACTTAAGAAAATGTTTTGCTGGATGATCATCTTTACTCTCTTTAAATCTGGGAAGGCAATCTCCCCACTCATCTATAGTAGGAACAACATTTGCAAAACCAGAAACATCATAGAAATCAAATGGTGCAAACCTACAGGCTAAAATAACAACCATTCGAGTATCTGACATCTTAAAATTATGAAGTTGCCACTGGATTCTTCAATCATGGAGTCGCCAGGTGAATGATCCGCAGTCGATGCTCAGTGTATAATCCTTTTTCACCATCAAGAATTAGAGTTAATATTTTTCGTTCTCCCAGGGAAATATTACGTTGTACCTTCATTCCCCGACAACAATGTCAGAAGATGTTATCCTTAAAGTTTGCACTAGACTGCTATAGGGAAAAGCTAGGTCACCTCAATTATTGCAATGGTTTTTGTTTGGTTGATAGGTAGATCAATAGGTTGGATGGGTTAAGGATATGATAAAGGTCATCAACTAAATCTCTAAATATCAATAATCAACAACACTTCATATAGTTAGGGGCATTCACGCTGATAGTTAGACATTTGAACAATACCATGGAACAAAATTGAATATATAAGCCAACAATCTGCTAAACTCATACATTCACCCAAAGGATTTTCAAATTCAAAATGATATTTCAAATCTGAAACAAGTATTTGAACACAACCTACAAGAGACAAGTAATTGACAGCAAAATATTCACTGTAATCGAAGTTGAAGTTGTATAGAAATCAATGCATTTAAAAAATCTCCATTGCATTCAAATAAGTAGAAATAAGACATATTTACATTAGGAGCACAATCTAACTAGAAGAGTGTCTGAATCCCTGAGCATTAATTATTGCAAGGCATGAAGCTCCTCAATTACAATTCTCAGACTTCTCCTAAAACTCTCACCATTTGAACCCATGTCTTCCCATAGGAAGATTACCTTTATTTGCCTCTCGAGTCACGATCTCTATAGGAATTCATGCTCACCATTAGTAACAGATTTCCTGAAATACATTAATTCGATTGATAATTACTAACAGAAATATTCCGATGTATAAATGGGAACTGTAATAAATATGGACATCCTTGATGCTTTTAAAATTGTTACCTTTATAAGACTAATAGAACGATCTGATCTAGGGTTTTGTTCTTCCCTGCAAACCCGACCTGGGAAACCACGAATTTTGCCCATTGGGGCCATGGATCGCCAGGAGGGGGCGTCGTCGAGTGCCTCCTACAGCTGAGTAACAACAAACATCACACTCTCTGAAGGGCCGAAGCGGCCAACATTTGAGGCGCCGCCAGACCTGCACGAGAAGCTCTTGGCGGAGGGATCCTTCAAAGACCGTGAAATGGAGATAGATCCGGCGAAAGGAAAAGCCCCCGCGTCAACTCCCTGGCTGTCGGGTAAGTGTATTCCTCAAGCTCCCCAGGCCCTGAAATACCTCATTAGCACACCGCGTATAGAAGAACAAAAGCAGTACATGAGGGATTATGCCCTGGTAGGCAAATTCCTAGGGCTCTGGCCTTCTGAGCGAGATTTGATCAAATGGATACAGTATCGGTGGAAACCGAGAGGACATTATGACTTACAGCTGGGCTCCAAGGGGTTCTTTACTATTATCTTCCATAACTTGGAGGATCGGAATCGTGTCTTTGATGGGGGGCCGTATTTTTATAACTCGGCAGGACTCTTCTTAAGATTCTGGACCGAGAAGTTCAGTCTTGAAAAGGAGGACTTTGCCCACGCACCGGTCTGGATCAGACTATACTCTCTCCCCCAGGAGTTCTGGTTGGAGGAGGTCCTGGCTGGCATCGGTAATACCATAGGCATTTACGTCAAGTCATCAGAGGCCACTAAGCAACGGCTCTATACATCATATGCGTGCATCTGTGTGTACCTGAACATAGCCAAGCCACTTCCAGGATCCATCACATTGGAGTACCATGATGAGGATTGGTCCCAAACCATTGACTATGAGCATATCCCTTTCCGGTGCAGGAAGTGCCATGAGCATGGTCACCTTTTCCGGGAATGCCCACTCAATAATGCACAAAGAGAAGGGAATCAAGAAGTCAGCAAGGGCAAGGACGACTTTGTACAACCAGTGGGGAAAAGGCGTCAAGGAGCAAGGAGGCAACCGACTCAGGTAAGTAAAGACCCCTCAACTAGTAATAAGTTTGCAATCCTGCAAGACCAAGAAGGAGAACCCGTCACCCTTGCACACCCCCCGGTTAACCCTCCAGGCATTGACCCCCCATCCACAAGCCGAGGAATGGAATGGCCCTCCCAGATCAAGGAACCTGATCTCACTTCACCCGATACGGTTAAAGACCCACAAGACCTACAGGACACAGAGGATGGGGAGACGGATATGGAGCTAGAAGAGCAAGACCTAGCTGGGGTAGATCTGGAGAAATTGGAACACGCCTACAGGCAACAAAAACTCTACACCATACCCAGGGACCAACTACGGAAGGTCCACAAGGTATTTCTCAACTCCTCTGCAGGGTCCTCAGCGCAAGCTAGCAAAGGCCTAGGAATCCAAGGCGGTCAATCAAAGAACCCAAATAAAATCCAGAAAGACGAGAAAAAGCGGGGCAGAAAATCCACCAACAAACTTATTCAAGAAATAGGGAACTATATGGTCAATTCAGGACAAATCAACCTGATCTCGGACAACTTCCCTCCCCTCCCCACCCCCCCGTCATCATGAAGGTCATCACCTGGAATATCAGAGGCCTCAACGGACGTAGCAAGCAAAAACGGCTACGGGATCTAATCATAGCAGAACAACCAGAGGTCTTATTTCTACAGGAAACAAAGTGCAGTTCAAAATACATTGACAAATTACTTCCTTATTGTTGGAAGCAGGGGGCGACAATGTCTATAGATGCCACAGGAACAGCTGGAGGACTGACTATTCTGTGGAACACCAGTGCAATACTCCTAGAGAACTTCTCGGCCTCTAAATGGGCCATCACAACTGATTACAGGCTTATAGGTTCAAACAAGCCCGGACATCTGATCAATGTCTACAACCCGGCTAGCCCGAGGGATAAGCAGGCATTTCTTAGGAGCTTGAGCCATGTCTCAAGTCACGCACAATATAAGAACTGGATCGTCGGAGGCGACTTCAATATCATCCACAACCTGGAGGAGAAAAGAGGAGGTTCGTGACGTTTGGATTGGGACTCCAGCGATTTCAACAGTCTTTTAGACAATCTTCGCCTAATAGACTTGGACACCAACAATGGCCTTCACACCTGGACAAATAGAAGAACTGGAATTCACCAAATCGCATGCAGGCTACACAGATTCCTCGTCTCTGAAGCGCTTATGTTGGAAGGCACTGCAATGGAATCCACTATACTCAATTTCCCTGGCTCCGACCACTGGCCGTTACAATTATGGATGGACATCTCGGCCACGCCTGGTAAGAAACCCTTCAGATTTGAGAAGTTCTGGCTAGACCATCCTGATTTCCAAGAAAACATTCAGACCTGGTGGAGGGAAGAAGAGGTCCCTCGAGGCTCCAAAATGTATAGATTTCAGCAAAAGTTAAAGAACCTCAAACACACCCTCAAACTTTGGAACCAGAATACTTTCGGCAACACCTTTGATGCTAAAAAATAGCTATCAACACAAATGGAAGGGATTCAACATCAGATTAGGCTGCAGGGGTTAACAAGGGAGCTCAAGGCCTAGGAAATAAACATAAATCAGCAGCTCGAAGAAAGGAAAAGACAAGAAGAGATTCTTTGGAAGCAAAAGTCGCGGGTGCACTGGCTCAAGGAGGGGGAGCGCAATACCAAATTTTTCCATAGAACGGTCATTCAAAGACGTCACTCCAACAAGATCACCCATCTCATTTCCGATGAAGGGGATGTTATACACTCACATGAAGACATGGAGGCCACCCTGATAGGGTATTTTCAAAACCTCCTCATGGAGCCCCGTGTAGACAGACGAGAGGCCATCAACAAGGTCGTGCAACATGTACCATCCCTTGTCACCCAGGAACAAAACGCTGCCCTTCTCCGACCAATAACTATTGAGGAGGTGGACCAAGCTCTTCAGGAGACTCCGAAATGTAAGGCTCCTGGCCCTGACGCCTTCACCAACGAATTCTTTCATCACTGCTGGGCGATGATTAGAACAGAAGTCTGGGAAATATTGGAAGACTCCCGAGCATCGGGACAGGTCCTCCAGGCTCTCAATGCTACCTTCATAACCTTAGTCCCCAAAGAAGGGCAGGCACATCATCCCAAGAAGTTCAAGCCTATAGCTCTGTGCAACGTCATATATAAGCTCCTTACAAAATTGATAGCCAGGAGACTCAAAACCATCTTACCAACAATCATCTCCCCGGAGCAATCAGGCTACGTGGAGGGCAGACAGATCTTAGACAGTGTAATCCTGGCTCATGAAGTGATCCACTCCTTGCAGAAGACCAAAACCCCAGGTATGCTCCTCAAATTGGACCTCTCTAAAGCCTTCGACAAGATCAGTTGGGAATATATGAGTGCAATGTTGCTGGCTTTTGGATTTGATCCAAGATGGGTAACATGGATACTGAATCTAACCTCCACGACTTTCTTCTCTATTCTCGTCAATGGCGTTCCCACACAGCCCTTCTCCCCCTCTAGAGGGATCAGGCAAGGCAATCCCCTCTCCCCATTCCTTTTCATAATCCTGGCCGAAGGCCTTAGTAGATCCATCCATGCAACGATTGAAAATAAACAATTGTCAGGGCTGCCTCTCCATGGCATTTCTCCGCCCATCTCGCATAGTCAATTTGTTGACGACACCCTCCTGATGGGTAGCCCTACGGTCCGGGAAGCTAACTCTCTCCTGGACATCCTCCAAACTTTCTCTGATGCTTCAGGCATGGACTGTAACAAGGACAAATCCCAAGTCTTCTTCTTCAACACTCCCCTTCCGGTCCAGCGCCACATCTCTGGCATTCTCGGTTTCAACAGAAGCTCCCTTCCGTCCAAATACCTCGACATCCCATTGATAGATAATGCACTCCGGAACTCCTCGTGGGAGCACCTCTTGTCCTGCTTCTCCAAGTGACTGTCCTCTTGGACCTACAGAGCTCTAAACCTTCCCAGTCGTCTCATTCTTCTCAAGGCTATCCTCCAAGCCCTCTCGATTTACTCCTTCTCGGCGCTAGCTGCTCCAAAGTTTGTGCTCAATACCATCAAAGGCATTCAACGACATTTCATTTGGCAGGGACTCAATACAGGGAATAAAATGGCTTTGGTCAGCTGGGACAAACTATGTCGACCCAAGGAGCAAGGCGGCCTAGGACTCAGGGACCCCCTCATAATGAACAAGGTGCTCAGCGCCAAAATTTGGTGGCGATGGCTAAAAATCCCCAAGGACCTCTGGGCCCGACTTTGGAGGAAGAAACATGCTCCAAATGTGGCAGAGAAAAACTTAGTCCGTTGGAATGAAGATAACCCGGGCTCCTTAATATGGACAACAACCATGCAGAATAGACAACTGGTGACTAAGCACGCTTTCTGGGAAATCAGGAATGGGAAGATCGTCCTGTTTTGGCAAGACTCTTGGCAACAATGGTCGGTCTTAGGTAAGGAGGAATGGGCCCCTAACATTTGTACTCAGGCCAGTCGGGCAGGACTGATAAGAGTGGTCGATTACTGGAAGGTCGACCCCCAGGAAGATACTTGGCGCCAGTGGCACGTGGACAAGGAACACCTCGACCTGGGGCCACACGTGAATCTAGTTCCTCTGCAGGAAGAGATGGAGAAACAGAGAATTCCCGTAATTGCAGGAGAGGATATTCTGAGGTGGGGACACAGGCCACAAGGCACATTCAACACGCGAGAAGCATATCGGCTCAGGGCTCCCTCAGACCCCCTCCCTAACACGAAAATCTGGAGCAAGCTTTGGGATCTTAAACATTGGCCCAAGATTACCCTCTTCCTCTGGCTCGTCGCACATTCCAGTATCCTTACCTGGGACAACCTATCGAAAAGAGGTTTTGTGGGACCTTCTATGTGCTTACTTTGTGGTGAGGCAGAGGAAACAATGAACCATCTCCTCAACTCTTGCCATTACACTGCTCAGATCTGGGATCAAGCGGCGATGGCTATGCGTACTTCCAACCGCCGTAGGGACAACATCCTAGAGACCATTGCTAACTGGCGGGACCAAGCTTTCCGCTTACCCCTCCTCAATCGTGTTTGGCAGCTTATACCAGGCTTCATCCTTTGGCACGTCTGGAAAGAAAGGAACAACAGACTCTTCAAAGGTATCTCCCTCCCGTGGCATCACCGATGGCATTTGTGCTACTGCAACATCCTGGAATCCCTCTCCCCTCAGCTCTGAGCCGACGTAGACCTCAACATTCACCCAGACGAACTCCCTGTCCTCCGGTTCTGGTCTCCACCCTCCTCCCCTCAGACTCGTCCTCCTTCGTCACCAATCCCTCCTCCCAGCAGCCCCACCTCTTGGTCCCCCCCCCCTGAGGACTTCATCAAGCTCAATTTCGACGGGGCCTCTAAGGGCAATCCAGGACCAGCAGGTTATGGAATAGTTTTTCGCAATCACTATGGGAACATCCTTCTCATCGGCGTTGGTTCCCTAGGGCACTCCATGAACAATGCAACAGAGCTCTGGGGTCTTACAAGGGGACTGCAAATGGCCATCAAAAACAACTTCACCAAGTTAGTCGTAGAGGGAGACTCCCAAATTATCATCAACCTGCTGCGAAAAATTCTAAACGGAGCCAACCCAGACAGAATCTCGTCCAGCTGGCGACTCTTGCATGGACTGTAGAGTATCACTGATTCATTGCGACCGGATTTGGCTATCATCCCTGCCCACGTCAGAAGACAGGCGAATCAAGTGGCGGAAACACTAGCCAATATAGGCATCAGTCAGAGAGAGTCAGAACTCATATGAAACTCAGCCCTGGAACCTGATCACCCCATTCTCCAGTAGTGCATCTGCAAAGCTAGAATGGTGGATGCTACCCCGGATGGGGTGCTATTGGAGGACACCTAGCGATCAGAGGAGGATGGAGCATGACAACGGGGCACAGAGCCATGTGATGGGCTCGTTCCACCACCCGCCACCCTCCTGCGAATTTAATACACCTCTTGTCGAATGGAGCGGACATTAAAGCATCTCTCCTCCTACGCATTCTCTACGGCGATGGCTCTGGTCTTATTTCATTGTTTATGCTGGTGGCTGGAGGATCTCTCCCATCCGAGCCCATGGCCGATGCGGGATAGTGCTGGAGGCTCCCTGGAGACTCCCCCTCACTTCTGGACCTTCGCCCGCTGCAACGAACCTCCCATGCCTAACCACAAGCCACGGGTGAGAGGGAGGCCACGACGGGGTTCGCCCTGGAGACCCCGTCGGCCTTCGGCTCCCCCCTCTGCGCAACCTCCCACTCGTCCCTCACTTAGTCTTCCAGCAGAAGCGATGGAGTCTGTCCATAGCCTTGCACTCATCCCTCGGCCGCTCAGCTCGGCATTGCGCATCCTTCAATCGCCATCGATGGCTGCACCACCCCACCCACCTCCCTCGGCTCTTCCAGGAATATAAGAGGACCATAACCCTTCTTCCTCGCGCAACCAATATCATAAGCAGGACCCTTCGGCAGATACAATCCACGACGAGCAATTACAGGACAAGTTGTCCATCCTCTATGGCTTAGTCTTCGAACTTCTCCAGGGGGTGGAGGATTTGCAGTTCCGACTACAGCTCAACAATGAGAAGATTGCGCTCTTCCTCCAACTTCTTTCCTCTCTGCATGAGGATGTCACTTCAGACACGGGAGAAGCGACCTCCAAGCCTGGACCAAATGCTGATACAGTTGCCGACGAAGAGGATAAGCGGAGCGTGGAATTGAGGCAGGAACCCGACGCAACCACTCACGGCGAGGATGTTGTGATGTAGTTCGCAGAAGATCTCGGGAGGAAACAAAATGATAGTGAGACTGTAGCCACGCCTCAGATGCAGGATGCCGTGAGGATCAGCCAGAACATCGACACCACTGTGAAGGACGAAGTGCAATGGGAGGATGAAACTGCGATTATCGAAGAGGAACCTTGGCCCGGGGATCTCCAAGGCACCTGGCCAGGTTACGTGTCAAGCGTCTAGGCTTTAGAGGTCGTGTCAATTGTTTTCAATTTCTGGTTGTTGTTCATGTAATCTCAGACTTTACTGTTAGTAGGCATTTTGAAACTTATGATGACTAAGATGCTGATTGGGCTGGTTTCCCCTCTGTTGGGGCAGCCCAATAAGCATAATTGGACTACCACTGTACTTTGGTATCTCCCTTTTGCCTCTGGAAGGTTTTTAATACATTTTACTTCTTACTTAAAAAAAAAAAAAATTGTTACCTTTATGGGATATATCCCGCATGTAACAAGTAAAACATATTTTATCTTTGTATATATCTAGTCACCAACAAGTTTGTCTGACGCGTGGTGCACTATAATGTAAAAATATTCTCTTCTTCATCTGGGTACTCATCATATACATATTGATCATAAAAAATTGTGAATCTTGATATTCAGAAATCTTCGTTTCATGATGCTCCTACAAGAATAATTTCTCATGTGCAGCCTAATCTTCATAAGATTTTGTAACAACAAATTCATCGCACAACTACTAATAGAAACATCAAATGAATTGACATTCATGCTATTAACATCATTAGAATCAATAACATCTTGAAAATCTCCTTCTTGGAAAATAGAATTGGAAAAAGATTCATGCATGATTGAATCTTCTTCCATATCTTCATTAACAAATCTTCTTTCATTCTCACTACTAGAAGAAGAAGTTACTGTATGCTGAAAATGTGAATAACATTCCTCACAACAATGTTCAAAAAGAAGTTCCTTCGGAAAATACCTCTTACAATGCTTATGGAACGTTGTATGAAATTCTTCCAAAGAAGAGAAGTTAGGAGGAGGAGGCAAGGATCTGTACCATTCACAAGCATGTCCTTCTCATGTGTATCCTGATCTTCATAAGAGTTTGTAACAACAGATTCATCACAACAACTACTAATAGAAACATCAAATGAATCGACATTCATGTTATTAACAACATTAGCATCAATAACATCCTGAAAATATTCTTCTTGGAAAATAGAATTGGAAAAATATTCATGTATGATTGAATCTTCTTCCACCTCTTCATTAACATATCCTCTTTCATTCTCACTACTAGAAGAACAAGTTACTGTATGCTGAAAACGTGAATAAAATTCCTCACAACAACGTTCAAAAAGAAGCTCCTTAGAAAAATACCTCTTACAATGCTTATGGAACGTTGTATGAAATTCTTCCAAAGAAGAGATGCTAGGAGGAGGCAAGGACATGTACCATTCATGGGCATCTCCTTCTAAGGAGTACATGAACATCTTCATTAACACGTCTTCATGCACGATATTCCATTTATGCATAAGTTCATGAAACTTAAGAAAATGTTTTGTTGGATGATCATCTTTACTCTCTTTAAATCTGACAAGGCAATCTCCCCACTCATCTATAGTAGGAACAACATTTGCAAAACCAGGAACATCATAGAAATCAAATGGTGAAAACTTACAGGCTAAAATAACAACCATTCGAGTATCTGACATCTTAAAATTGTGAAGTCGCCACTGGATTCTTCAATCATGGAGTCGCCAGGTGAATGATCCACAGTCGATGTTCAGTGTCTAATCCTTTTTCACGATCAAGAATTAGAGCTAATCTTTTTTCGTTCTCCCAGGGAAATATTACGTTGTTTCTTCATTCCCCAACAACAGTGCAAGAAGATGTTATTCTTAAATTTTGCACTAGACTGTTATAGGGAAAAGCTAGGGCACCTCAATTATTGCAATGGTTTTTGTTTGGTTGATAGGTAGATCAATAGGTTGGATGGGTTAAGGATATGATAAAGGTCATCACCTAAATCTCTAAATATCAATAATCAACAACACTTCAT